>CANDYM010000340.1:0-130200 GCA_947397865.1 Polietes domitor
TTATTTGTTTACTATTTCAAATTATAAGGCATACTTATGCGCACTCTTTTATATAATTGTGATGATCAGGGTCAATTTCTTGATTCCAGCATTTTTCTAATGTCTGCACCATAGGAAAAGTTCTAATATAATAATATCCAATATGTTTCAGAGTGAATGTACACACCTAATTTCATGATTTTAGCTACAGCCGTTTGCTTGGTACCAGTTTCACTCCTTTTCCATTTGGACACTAAAAGTACGAATTTATAAAAATTCGTAACTCTTACTTGCCGCGTCTAGGTAGACAGACGAGTGCAAATACTGAATATCATGGTTCTAGTACAGCCGTTGATTGTAGCCACATTAAAATCCATTTAGATCCAGATGGTACGAATATCGAAAGATATATTTATTTTTCGCGTCACTGCAGTCAGAGAAGTAATCACATCGAATTTCATTATTTTAGCTGAAGCCATTTGCTTGGTACCAGTCGCACTTCTTTTTCCATTTGGACACTAAAAGTTCGAATTTATAACAAATTCGTACCTTTTATTTTCCGCATCTATGCAGTGCTACGAGTGCAAATACTGAATATCATAATTCTAGCTAAAGTTGGTTGATCGGTACCATATTTAACCCCATTTGATCCTGAAGGTACGAATATCGAAAAATCTCTTAATTTTTCGCGTCTACGCAGTCGATGAAATGTACATACGAATTTCGTTATTATAGCAGCAGCCATTTGGTTGGTACCATTTGTATCCCCATTCGACCCATTTTCCTCCCAAATGTACAAATTTCGAAAAAATTCTTTTTGTTTCGCATTTTCACAGTCAGTTGAATGTATACAACGAATTTCATGATTTCAACTGCAGATTTCAATTTTATCTCTTAGAAGTACAAATTTTGATAATCCGTCTAATAACGTATCTGTTCAATTAGAGGGATGTGTATTCCAATTCTCATACTTCTAGCTGTTGTCGTTTCATCAGTACCACTTTTATCCCTTTTCATCTCCTTTCGCCCGCTAAAACATTTATTTACTTTTTGGTAATTTTACGCTTCCATAACAACAAATTTCAAGTGCAAATAAAGCAGAAATTGAAAAAAATTGCTCAAATAGTCAAAATATTAGGGGATATTTTCAGTCATTGTTAGGGAAAAATTTTTCCCTCGGGCCGTTTTCGTTAACTTTCAATTCCAACCGATCTGCAACCATAAGACACATTTAGGAAAATATTGAACCCACTAGTTCGTTCAACGGCTAGCGTCTTTCAAAAGACAGACAGACAGAAAGAATGACATGGCTAAATAGTCTTAGAATTTTACCACGACCCAGGATATATTTACCTTATATTTCAAAGGAATGCCATCCTTAGTTGAAGGGAAAACAAATACATGGGAAGTGATATTATTTATATACCCTCCATCTCCAGGATGTGGGTATACTATCTTTGTCATTCCGTTTGTAACACTTTGAAATATCGACCTGAGACCATATTAAGTATATATTCTTGATCGTCATAAAATTCTAAGACGATCTAGCCATGTCCGTCCCTTCGTCTGTTGAAAGCACCCTATCTTATAAACCAACGGACTTCCAAATTTTCCATAAATGTGTCTTATGGTTGCAGATCGGTTGGTATTGAAAGTGAACGAAATCGGCCCCAAGGGAAAATTTTTTTCCTCACAAGGACTAAAAACCGATAATAACATCTAATATTTTAGAGTATTTAAGCGAATTTTTTCAACATGTCTGCTTGTACATACTTGATATTGGGTACACGAATTCCACTTATAACAAAATCGTGCACCATAAGTGATTTTTATTCGTAAGGGGTGGAATGGGACAACAGGGATAAAAATTGGTACATATCAAACGACAATAGGGAAGAGAGGGATAAAAATGGTGCCAACTAAACGACTACAGCAAGAATGCTGAAATTCGGTGTGTACATCCCACTAATTGCGTAGACACGTAAAATAAAGAGATTTTAGAAAGTCGTAGTCTTAAGAGGGTAAACTAAGAAAAAGGGGATAAAAATGGTACCAACCAAATGGCCGCAGCTAGAATCACGGAACGTACGAATCACGGAAGTACGAATTTGGAAAAATTACTTTTATATTATGTATCTACTCAATTAGAGGAATGTACACACACACGTGATTTATAGCTGTTGTCTTTTGAGCGAAATGGTAGCGAAATTTTAATGCGAGCTATATATAAATCTGAACCGATCTGAGCTATTGTCACCATACGTGTTCCTAGTTTAAATATAAGATGTTTTACCAAATCTGAAGAAAATCTGATACAATATGAGGTCCCTAGAGCGGAAAAAGTCAAATCAGGAGCGAAATTTGTATGGGAGCTATATATAAATCTGAACCGATCTAACACATTTTTACCACAGGTGTTTCTATTTGAAATATAAGATGTTTTGCCAATTGTAAAGAAAATCTGTTTTAATATGTGGTATCTAGAGTGAAAAGAGTCAAATCGGGAGTGAAATCAAATTCAAATTAAGCAGCGTCCGTCGTTGTACCGAAAAACTTCGTTGTGCAATGTTTCATTTGGTTCTATCTACAATTGCGACCTGTATCGTGATTACAAGAATAGATGGACAGACGGACGGACGGACATTGCTAAATCGACTCAAAAAGTGATTCTAAGTTGATCGGTATAATTAACAATGGGTCTATCTCGATTCCTTTTGGGTGTTACAAACAAATGCACAAAGACATAATACTCTCGTGGAGCTTAAATAATTTGAAATACTAGGGGTTATTATGGGTATTTTCAGTTCTTGTGAGGAAAAAAATTATCCCTTTGGGCCGATTTCGCCCATTTTCAATCCAACTGATCTATGACTATAACACGCTTTTGTTGTAAATTTGGACGTTACTGACGGACTGACATTGCTAGATCGTCTTAGAATTTTATGACGATCTAGAATATATATACTTTATAGTGTGTCAAGTCGATATTTCAAGGCGTTACAAACGGAATAACAAAGTTAGTATACCCCCATCCTTGAAGTGGAGGGTATAAAAATCAATTTGGAATCACTGTGAGTCGTGTCCATTCCAAATTTGGGCCGTTTACTCTATATCGGAAAGTGGAACCTCTAAAAACACGCGATAGTTATGCCTTCACAGTATTCGTGATCGTGGTAAGCCCCATGTGGCGTATGAGTGCTGTTTATTAAAATCACATTTATTACTTATACGGCAGGAAGACTACGATTAATTAAACTCATTATCAATTTAAACGCTTTAAAAACAATTTCATTCGTACAGGGAGCATAAATTAACACTTTCCCATTAAAAAAACACATTTTCCGAAAACGCTATTAATTTATTATTTTTTTTAAGTTTTTACTAAAATTCGAATTTTCATCGAAGGTACTCTCATTTTGAAAATAATAAAGGTCTGATGACACCCATATATATCTTCAATTAAAGGTACTTTTGATGGCTACAAATGTTGCGAATTTCACTTTCACACAGAAACAGTCCCCTAAAATATAGATATTTTTTTAAAATAATCTTTTTTGGCAAAAAAGCATAACAATAAAGAACTAAGGCAAGGCTTAAGACGGACGGAGCCGACTATATGATACCCTACGACAATACCATGTAATTCAGTGAGGATTTTGGCAAGTGTCCTATATCACAACGTCTGTTTCCAGGTGGAATATAAAGTGTTCTGATCGGAATATGTTAAAATATGTGTTTCTAGATCATAAATAGTCAAATCGGGAGCGACATTTGTATGGAAACTGTAGGTAAATCTGAATCGATCTCATCCACTTTCACAATCGATGTTTCTAGTTCGAATTTTGAGCGGTTCGATTTTTGACCTTGATAACAGCGATTGTTCTGAAAGTTTGTGTATGTATTCTTCTAATAAAATTTTTTTATATATATTTTTGGCACTGACAATTTTCATTTAGCGTATGAGTATTAATGATTAAAATCACATTTATTACGTATACGACCAAAAATCCCATGAAATTCTATTCTACATTAAAACAAGTAAGGAAATGCTAAAGTCGGACGGAGCCGACTATATGATACACTCCACTGGCTATCCTATTATAATTCAATTCTGTAGAAAAGTGAAATCGGGAAGGATTTTTGTACCCTGTTAATGTATGTGTTTGACAAAAAACGATACATGGAACGATGTGACCCGCATTCACTGTGTATGTTTATAGATGAAATATAATATGTAAAGTTTGGCCAAAATCGGTTAAACATTTGGGAGCAAAATTGAAGAAGATCTGTTAAAATATGTGGTTTATTGAGTCGAAAAAGTGAAATCAGGAGTGAAATTTGTGAGGGAGCTATATATGTAAATCTGAACCGATCTGACACGTTTTCACCACAGGTGTTTCTAGTTGAAATATAATATGTTTTGCCAAATCTGAAGACAATCTGATACAATATGTGGTTTCTAGAGCGGAAATAGTCACATCGGAAGCGAAATTTGTATGGGAGCTATATGTAAATCTGAACCGATCTAACACGTTTTCACCACAGGTGTTTCTAGTTGAAATATAAGATGTTTTGCCAATTTGGAAGAAAATGTGTTGTAATATGTGGTATTTATAGTGAAAAGAGTCAAATCGGGACTGAAATTCGTATGGGGGCTATATCTAAATCTGAACCGATTTTCTTCAAATTAAATAGTGTTCGTCCATGTCCCGAAAAACTTCATTGTGCAAAGTTTCATTTAGTTATGTCTACAATTGCGACCTGTATCGTGATTACAAGAATAGATGGACAGACGGACGGACATTGCTAAATCGACTCAAAAAGTGATTCTAAGTCGATCGATATAATTAACAATGCGTGTTACAAACAAATGCATAAAGACATAATACTCTCGTGGAGTGTATAAAAATTTTATATTATGTATTTACTCAATTAGATGAATGTACACACCGAACTTTGTGTTACTAGCTGCTGTCGTTGGATAGGTAGGTCCTAATTGCCCTATTTCACCCCCTTCGAATAAGAATCACTTTACAATGCGCACAGCCAATATCAATTAAGTACAAGCTGACTAATTGAAAGAACATGCCTAGATAATTTAATATAAATACTGTAAAGTTTTGTAATTTGTATTTTAAGTCCTTGTGAGGGAAATATTTTGCCGTTTGAACAGATTTCTCCCAGTTTCAATCCCAACCGATCTACGGAAGGACATGGTCCCTCCGTCCGTCCTTCTTTTGAAAGCGCGCTAGCATCTAAACGGAAGAAACTATTACGTCAAAATTTTCTACAACTGCGTCTTATAGTCGTAGATCGGTTGGGATTGAAACTGGGAGAAATCGGTCCGAAGGGAAAATTTTTTCCCTCACAAGTACTAAAAATACCCGTAATAACCCCTAACATTTTAGAATATTTAAGCATATTTCTCAATATCTCAGCTTGTACTTCATTGATATTGACTATGCGCATTATATTTAATTTATATTATTATAACAAAAACGTGCAACATAAAGTGATTTTTATTCTAGGGGGTAAAATGGGGCAAAAAGGCATAAAAAAGGGTAAATATTAAACGACAACAGCTGGAAACACGAAATTCGGTGTGTACATTCCTCTAATTGAATAGATACACTAATTGTCTTGACACGTAGAATAAGGAGATTTTAGAAAGTCGTACTCTTAAGGGGGTAGACCATGAAAAGACCAACTGTATCACCCATTATCTACCAAATGTTATGGTATTTAAGCTTTTTGAAAATATAAATATAAAAATATATATTTTTTAATTGACTTGAAGTATTTATTATTTCGATATGTAAACATTTGCCTTATAAGCGTAGTTTGAAATAATAAAAATATTATATTTATTTATAAAATTATTTTTTCAATATTTGTATTTGTTTTGTATTGACCATATTTAAAAAATTATATTTTCCTGTAATATTACTGCACTTTTACGAAAATCGACAGCATTTGTGGAATGTAATCCGTGGTGGAGGGTATAAAAAGTTCGACCCGGCCGAACTTAGCGGTTTTTTATTTTTTCTGAATTCTAAAATATATATGGTTTGTTTATAATTTGCTTATAGTTTTTAAGGAAAGCAAAAAAATAACAAAATACAATTATGGTATTGTGAATTTTCACACAATACCAATTTAAATGTTTGGAACAACTTTTTATTTTGATTTTACTAATTCTCAATTTGTCATATCTTTAATATATATATATATATATCATAATAAAAAATTTATGACGTCTTTTCATTTTAACTAACAGGAGAGGTGGGCGTGGTTGTGGACGGATTTAAACCAAAAATTGTTTTTGATCTAATCTGCCGATGTAAGGGATGTGTGCGAAATTTCAAAGTCCTAGCTCTATTCCTTCTAATTTTTGCCGCACTGTGTGTCGTTTTTTCAAACTGAGGACAACTGATAACGTCGTTGCCACTTTGTGGCTGCGTAATCTTTATCGGGAAATGAAATATCTCAAAAATACAAAAGTTGTCATGCCTCCTCAATATTGTATATGGGCTGCAAAGCGCATTCGTTATCTATAAGTCCTATGTGGCTTCGACTTTCGTAGAAGTGCAGTAATATTACAGGAAAATATCATTTTTTAATATAACCAAAACAAATCGAATAAAAGTATTGAAAATGTAATTTTATAAATTAATATAATATTTTTATTATTTGAAACCACGCTTATAAGGCAAGTCTACCAATATGTTTATACTTCAAGTCAATTCAAAAACTTGATATTCTTATATTTATATGTTCAAATACTTAAATAGAAAATAGTGGGTGTTACAGTTGCTTGTTTTTTCATTCTATTCTGTTGTCGTTTGATAGGTACCATGTTTATACCTGTTTGCCCACTTACCCCCTACGAATAAGAAGCACCTTATGGTGCGCATAGCCAATATCAAGTAAGTACAAGCTGATATATTCAAAAAAACATGCCTAAATACTGTAAAATATAAGGGATTATTATGGGTAGTTTCAGTTCTTGTGAGAGAAATATTTTCCCTTTTTAACCGATTTCGCCCAGTTGCAATTCCAACCGATCTACGACTATGAGACACATTTATGGAAAATTTTGACGTCCTAGCTTCTTTCGTTTAGATGCTAGCGTACTTTCAACAAACTGACGGACATGACTAGATCGCCTTAGAATTTTATGACGATCACGAATATATCGAGGGCTTATATTCAAAAGTGGCTATGAATAAAAACATAAATTTTCAAGAGAGAGCGAAAACAGTCTTTCTCCTTAATTTTATGAGTAATTATTAATCATTCTTCTACAGTTTAATCTAAAAAGTATTACTAATTGCTACGATTAAAAACTTCGAATTCCTATTATTCCCGGTTTTATGGTTCAGAGCCACTTTTGCACGTTTAAAATTGAGCACTATGAATGTTGAAATAAGCACATAGCTATTAATGCTCAAATATATAAATAAAACTTTTTGTAAACTCGATAACGTTTTTTATGAACTGTTGGCAATGTTGCGTAGAAAACGCATTTTCTGGAATGTATACAGCGAATTTAACGATTCCAGCTTCATCCGTCAGATTGGTACCATTTTTATCCCTTTTTCCAAATTTTTTACAAAAAGTGGATATTGCGGTAGGGCACGGTAAACAAAAAATACAAATTGGATATTTTTGGAAAATTTTCATTTTCGCGGCAAATATGGCTAATATGATTTTCAGACATGACATTTTTGTTTTATGATTTTCTCGCGATCTAGCCAGCGGACTGAATTATAGTTTGTTTATTAAGAAGCAATGTCGCCTGTAGCATATATGTAGCCATTCGCGAAAATCGCTGCAATTGGTCAAAAATCCAAAATTCGCGTTTGCAATTGCTTATATTGAAACATTCTCTGTTCAGGATTCTGAAACTTTTCTGATACCAAAATTTCACATGGAGTAAGCAATCACATGCCAATAAATACTTTGATTTTCTCAATATAATAAAAAGTTAGGAGGGTTTTTCTACAGTTACTTTTTATCCTATTTTAGCCTGGTAACTAACGCTTAATGATGGAATTTGATAACGAGCGATAGAGAAATGTTAAAAAAATCATTGTAGAGAATTATAACCTTCGGTTTTATGCTGCTCCATTGTTGAACTATTTTATTTATATTATTTTTATGTTCATAGCCACATTTTCAGTCATAAATTAACGTGTGAGTAGATAGTCAAATCAGAAAAATTCGAAGAAAATGGCTTGAAAAAATATTATTTTCCAAATTTATATGACAGATGACATCCAAATCTGAGAATAGTTTCGCATCAAAAACTCAATGGTTCATAGCCACTTTTGAATATAAGCCCTCGATATATACTTTATAGGGTCTCAGGTCGATATTTCAAGGTGTTTCAAACGGTATGACAAAGTTAGTATAAAATTTTAGTTTTTTCATTTGTATTTTTTTTGGTCTGTAATAAATATTTGATTTGGGATATTGTCCTGGCTCAAGACCATTTTGCATCTATATTTAATAGAATGCAAATTTATTTACAAATGGCATGGTGACATTTATTACTTGGCTACCACTATCATGATTTTCACCCTGTCTAAAGGTTTCATTCAGGTGGCTTCGCAGCGACTTTAGTATAAAATAAAAAAATAAAGATACAATCTTGTAATTTTGCTCATTTGCTAGACATAACGTACTTAAAAAACAAGTAAAGAAAGGCTTAAGTCTGGCGGGCCGACTATATAATACCCTACACCACTCCCTGCGTATATAGTTCATTTGTAGTTCATATAAATTATAAAGTAAAGTATTATACTTAACGAATATAGTAAATAATATGATAATTGATCCAATTTTCCGGCAGCCAAATACAAATTATAAAGTAGTAATAGGGTGAATCGGACCGACATTTGAAAGTGGCCTATAACTATAACTTGGGGCCTGGTCCAAAACATGGGCCTATATATTTCTCATTCACGGTAGGTATTACTGGTTGAAATATATCATGAACTGAGCTGAGACGAACTGAGCTGAGACGTAGTTTCTAGAGCTGTAATAGAACAGAATGGGGCCCCATTATTCTAAAGTATGGACACTTTCATTTCACTTTCATAGTATGTATTCCTTATTGAAATATAATTGAAAATAAACGAAACGATGTAAAATTTGCGTCCTTGAGGGGTAAACATTAAAATGGGGCCATATGTAAGGGCGCCACTTACAAAGTAGGTATTCGCATTTGGAATATGCCATGCAAAATTATATCGATATCCAATGCACGATGTGGGTTCTAGAGATGTAATAGAGTAGAATGGGGGCCCAATTTGTATGGGGGTTATAGCAAAATATGGACCCATATATTTGACTTTTATTGTATTTATTCTTGTTTAAATATAATATAATTTGCAAAATTTGCATTTTAGAGCAGTAATATTGTCAAAATAACATCAAAACATTAGCCCACGTGGTCCACTTTCCCGAGGGCTGTTTATAGTTCAAATATAACACGATCCTGAAATTTGGTCATGATCCCATGTAAACTGTGTATTCTAGAGCAGTAATAGTGTAAATTATAAGGATATTTGTATGGAGGCTATATCTAAATCTGAACCGATTTTCTACAAATTCAATACTAATCGTCCTTGTCCAAAAAAAAAGAAGTTCTGTCAAATTGCATGATAATAATTATCACCCTGTATTAGTACAGGGTGACCAAAAACAGAATTTTATGAAAGCTTAAAACAATGAAACTTATTTCGCTTTGACGAACAATGTTTTTCTGAACATTATTATAAAGCAAAATATAGCATACAAATATTCTACTTGCCACTGCAATTTAAATAATTATTTCAGGAAATAATATAAAATGTCAACATGTGTTCAGCTAAGTGATAATTTTAAAGTAATTACTTTAAAACAAGTAAGGAAAGGCTAAAGTCGGGCGGGGCCGACTATATAATACCCTACACCACTCCCTGCGTATGTACCTCACTTTGAATACTAAACCCAGGTATTTCATGGGAACAATTTTATGTAGTTCATACAAATTATATAAATTATATGAATATAATATATACGCTATAAATTCATCTTTAGTCAAATTTAACGAATATGGTAAATAATATGGTAATTGATCCAATTGTCCGACAGACAAATACAAATTATACAGTAGTATACCAAAGTCATACCAAAGTATGGACATATGGGCATAACCCAAACAATTCTCATTGCAATTCAATTCGGTAAAAATTGAAATCGGGAAGGATTTTTGCATCCTGTAAATGTATGTGTTTGACAGAAAATGTTAAATCGGAAAGGACATTTGTATGGGGGTATATTGAAACCAGGAACGATGTGACGCGCTTTCACCATGTCTGTTTATTGGTGAAATATAATTTGTAAAATTTGGCCAAAATCGGTTAAACATTCGGGAGCAACATTTGTATGAGGGCTATATCTAAATCTGAACCGATCATACCCACTTTCAGCATAGGTGTTTCTAGTTCGATTATAAAATGTTGTGTCAATTTTAAAGAAAATCGGGTACAATATGTGGTTTCTAAAGCGGAAAAAGTGAAATCGGGAGCGACATTTGTATGGGGGCTATATCTAAATCTGAACCGATCTTACCCAATTTTTGCATACGTGTTTCTAGTTGGATTATAAGATGTTGTGCCCATTTTAAAGAAAATCGGGTACAATATGTGGTTTCTAAAGCGGAAAAAGTGAAATAGGGAGCGACATTTGTATGGGGGCTATATCTAAATCTGAACCGATCTTACCCAATTTCGGCATAGGTGTTTCTAGTCAGATTATAAGATGTTCTGCAAAATTTAAAGAAAACCGGGTACAATATGTCGTTTCTAGAACGGAAAATGTCAAATCGGGAGCGACATTTGTATGGGGGCTATATCTAAATCTGAACCGATCTTACCCAATTTTTGCATACGTGTTTCTAGTTGGATTATAAGATGTTGTGCCCATTTTAAAGAAAATCGGGTACAATATGTGGTTTCTAAAGCGGAAAAAGTGAAATAGGGAGCGACATTTGTATGGGGGCTATATCTAAATCTGAACCGATCTTACCCAATTTCGGCATAGGCGTTTCTAGTCAGATTATAAGATGTTCTGCAAAATTTAAAGAAAACCGGGTACAATATGTCGTTTCTAGAACGGAAAATGTCAAATCGGGAGCGACATTTGTATGGGGGCTATATCTAAATCTGAACCGATCTTACCCAATTTCAGCATAGGTGTTTCTAGTCAGATTATAATATGTTGTACCAAATTTAAAGAAAATCGGGTACAATATGTGGTTTCTAGAGCGGAAAATGTCAAATCGGTACCGACATTTGTATGGGGGCTATATCTAAATCTGAACCGATTTCCTCCAAATTCAATACCAACGGTCCTTGGCCAGAAAAAATAACTTCTGCCAAATTTGATGACAATCGGACAACAATTGCGACCTGTAGAGTGCGAACAAGCTTAGATGGACAGCAGACGGACGGACGGACGGACAGACGGACAGACGGACAGACGGACAGACGGACAGACGGACAGACAGACATCGTTTAATCGACTCAGCTGGCGATTCTAAGCCGATCCGTATACTTAAAGGTGGGTCTAGCTCAATTATTTCTTGGTGTTACAAACATTTGGCGGAAAACTAACTTATAATACCCTAGACCACGAAGTGGTGTAGGGTATAATGAGATGTTTATGGATGTTATACACAAATCTGATTCAGAGATATGATCAAATATGTGTACTATGGCTAATCGAAAATTGTGCTAAAATAAAGTGGCAATTGTAGCAGTTTGCCGAAAATGCTGCCGAGATATTAATTCCACCATAAACAACATACTCAGACGAACACTTTCACATTTACACTTTGAGTGAAGTTGAGTCCTACATATAACCTTGGTCCACGACATTTACAGGTTATGCTCACTACGAATCACTACATTAATCACAAAATGTTAAATATAATTTTTTAACTACTTACGCCGGACTTCAATTTCAATAATGTAGTCACTTCATTATTTTCTCTTTACGCCTTAATTTTAAGTATTTTGTATAACAGCTTTAGACCACTCGTTTCAACGGCAAACTTTAAATGCCTCTCAGGTTTGCGGTGTTGCCACCTAGTTTTCTCCAATAAATTTTTTTGATAGCTTGGCGTGTTGCCATTAAGAAACAAGTAAGGAAAGGCCAAAATCGGGAGGGGCCGACTATATGATACACTCCACTTTCAATCCAAATACAATTCAATTCGGTAAAAAAGTGAAAACGGGAAGAATTTTTGCATGTTTCCTAATTATAGGCTAATATGACTTGCTCCGATTTGTCAAATCGAGAAGAATTTTGTATTGGGGCTATATGCAAAGTTGTATCAAGTATAACGTGTTATGCTCAATTTAAAAAAAATTGGTGAAAATACGTGGTTTCTGGGGCGAAAAAAGTCAATCTGGAATCGAAATTTGTATGGGAGCTATATATAAATCTGAACCGATCTGACCTATTTTCACCATGGGTATTTCTGGTTGGAATATAAGATATTTTGCAAGATTTTAAGAAGATCAGTTAAAATATATGGTGTCTAGAGCAGAAAAAGTCAAAGTGGGAGCGAAATTTGCATGGGAACTATATATAAATCAGAAACGATCTAACACATTTTTACCCCAGATGTTTCTAATTGAATTATAAGATGTTTCGAAAATTTTCAAGAAAATCTGTTACAATAGTTGGATTCTAGAGCGGAGAAAGTCAAATTGGGAGCGAAGTTTGTATGGGAGGTATATAAATCTGAACCGATCTTAACCATTTTCACCACAGGTGTTCCTAGTTTAAATATTAAATATAAGATGCTTTGTTAAATCTGAAGACAATCTGATACAATATGTGGTTTCTGGAGCGGAAAAAGTCAAATCTAAATCGATTCAAAAGTGATTCTAAGTCGATCGGTATAATTAACAATTGGTCTATCTCACTTCCGTTTGGGTGTTACAAACAAATGCACAAACACATAATACTCTCGTGGAGTGTATAAATATGTGTACATTGTATATATGTAAATGTGTACATTGTACACATTTGGGATCATAGTGCAACCTGGAGGTGTAAACATCGAATGCAAAATCATTTTCAGGGACCACTTTGTTTTCATAAAAAAATCTCATACTCGAAGATCTTGATTTTAAGATTTTGAATGCAAAAGTCTTTTATTGTGCCTGTTTATTAACGTGCGTTTAAAATTAGAGATAAGTGGTTATGTGCAAAAACCACAAACATATAATACTTGCATGTCATACGCACTAAGTATCTACCTTCAATATTTTGTACTAGACTTAATTATATTAAATAAAAGTACCTAAAATCATGTCTATTATAACTCTTGAACAAATTTTGGGTACATTTTTAGAACATATTATACTAATTCATCAATTCTATAACCCAAAGACAGGTGTAGTTGGCGGACGTTTCTATACCCAGTCAAAGTACCCATTATGAAATTGATGCTTTTTATGTTGAAGTGTTTGTTCAACAAACCCATGAAAGAGGGATTGTTAAAGTAACAAACACAAGAGGTTTCCATGGATCACTCGTGTTTTGTTCTCGTTTTTTTTTTTGTTACATTTTTCCCCTTTTTATTAAATTAAATAAGAGCTGCATGAAAATGGGGATTGGTATGATGGATGACATGGGGACGAAATAGAGTACACTCATGTGTAAATTCGTATTAACTCAAGTGAAATAAATAAGATCTAGTGGCAAATTAATTCAGAGGAATTACTATGGTGTTGTCATTGATTTGATTTGACCATTTTCACGTTTAATGCCGCTCAGAGGCGGTCCTAAAATGTTTTGTAAATCTTCAAATTTAAGAACTGCCTTTCTTTGACAACTGCAGAACTGTCGGTAACTATATTCGAGTTAGACTGTAAGACCTATTTTCCTCGGAAAAAAATTACTACACGATAGTGACGATATCCGCTATCTCGTGATATTAGAGGCCTAATCAAAATATCTCAAACAATCAGGCTGGATACGACAAACACTTTCGAGTAGTGAGGTCCTTTTAAACTGGTGCCTTAAGTCACAATTCCCGTGGAAGTGATCGGCTTCATAGGCCCACCAACAATTGATCGCCATTCCAGTAATCCTTTAAATAGATTTAATTATAGAAGCTTTTCCATCATTTCACGTTTAATTCGTTCATTATAATCAAACACATATGATTTTCTGACAGTGTTGCCGACTATACTCGTTAAAATCAATGCGAAATCCAAATATGTACATAGGGCGGGGGGACAACACATATATCCAATAAACATAATGAATACTGACTGATTTATACAATAAAACAAACTTTGCCATTTTGATAGGTTTCGATAGGTTTTGGACAGTAGTGCGCGGAAACGTGTATTCACCGACCGGACAGGAGGGTTGGGATTTGATGATTAGGGCAGGAAAACAAATGGATTTTATTACTTTTGATGGAGTTTTGAGCATTTGAAACGTTTGTGGCACGTTCTTGTTAGTATTAACTTTGGATTTAATATAAAACTTTTCTTGTTTTTTGTTTTTCTTCTTTTTTCTTCTTTCTTTCTGTTTTCACCAACAACACAGCGAGGGTTCCAGAAGAAGCAACTACTACCAAGTAATGTGTAGTACAGTCGTGTATGGTTATAGTGTTCTTGTAGCAGATTTGATGTATACCCTACATCACACGGTGGTGCACGGTCATTGTGTCTGACAATGTTTTCTTCGTTAGGAAATCTATATAATAATATATGATGGTAATCGCATCACTTGAAAACGGCTGAACATATTTGGCTGATCTTTGTTACAAACTGTTCGTGGTAGTCCGAACTGGATTTTAAGATGAAAAAACTTTTGGAATAGAAATATTTGTAAAAAACTGAAAGTGCCTTTTTCTATAGAATTTTTTAATGAACTCAATGCCAATATAAATCCCAATTCATGCAATGGATATCCGAAATACCTTTATGTTATGTTCGTTATGATTCTGCGAAAGTTTTCGGAACACAAAAATTCAGATAATTATAAAGAAAAGTCAGAAAATTCGGACAAAATGAAAAAATATATATATTTTATTCACTTTTTGTGAATTTTCATAAACGTGCTCTTTGACATTTCTGAAAATTCACAATGAGGCATTGAATGAATCGATTAATATTTAATCAACTAGGAATGACAGCGCCACAATATCCGATGCATTAAGAAATTAATCAAGAGTTGGAATACAATGCAAAAACAATGTGAATACGATGCATTGCGAGTATAAGATGCTTACGGAACGATTAATCTATAGTGATGTTCTTCTTGGACGCTCTCGGTGAAACCGGAAAATCTTTGTTGTTGGCAAAAATTCGCTCGCAAAATGCAAGCAATGTTTGCTTCATCAGGAATTTCAGCTGCGTCCATCAAAGACTGCCGAAATGCACTCAGATTGCGATGAATATGGAAATTAACGAAGCTCCATCCTGCAACCTTTCAAAGATCTAAGGTGGCCAACGTTTTGATATATGGCGCACTGTTCAATGACTCTGTTAGAAGGTGATTTTCGAACAGAATCATGTGTTATGGAACGGCCAATCCGGAGTATTTTCAAAACAATTGCTGAACATTTGCACTAGAAAAATTCTGTTGATATTTTGGTTTTTTTTAGTTCATGTTCTCATACGTTGCTCCAAATCGTGTTATTTCGTATTATTTTTTGCAATGACACTGGGAAGTGGGGAAATTAACGAATAGCATATTGAAGAAACGCTTCTTAAAAGAAAGCACGAAGATGAAGACATTTTGAGAGTAAACTCCGCTGTTAAATCGGCAATTAACGTACTCTGGACGATCACGTTGGATCCATAAGACTATTTTGATCGTGTAGATTTTGGCTACGATTCTCTCACAGATTTTTATATTACTGGCTTCATCTGAAAATGCAGCTAAGTTGTTGAAAAAGGTCGAACAGCTCATTCAGCAATCAAATTACCGTTGAATACGCATATTAAAGAACTTCCACTGTCGAAGAACTGTGCTGGTGATCATGGCTGTGCAGTAATGTAAATCGATCGCTCGGCATGAATATACGATGTCTCACATAAAGTCTTTGAAGAAATTAGACCGAATAACGACTAGACTTGCGATTTTTATGCAAAAATATATTTTGAGAGGATGGTTATATTTAAATGACGATTTCACACAATAGATTCTCATGATCTCAATATTAAAAAATCTATATAACCAATATTATGTTAGCATATGTTGCATAGATTAAAAATGCATTGATAAAAAATGTAATTTACATAAAAATCCGCTGTCTATTAATGACGTTTTGATAATTTTTACCAAACACCTCCAGTGACTCCACCCAATAACCTAAATGAATGTTCCAAAACGTCCTTTTTGTGGAACACATCACGACATTTAAATTAAGTACTATATATTTAAAACACTTGCTTGAAAGTGTCAATGGCAAAATCGCCTTTGAAATGTGCATTATATGAAAAATCAAACTCATGCGAAAGGTATTCCTAAACATTGTTCAAAATCCACTAAAGCGAACGTGCAGACACCTCCATTGGCGTAATCTGAATTAGATCGTGTCATTAAATTGAATATCTATGCCAACAAATGTTAATCGATACAATCACTGAGAATAAAATTTTTCTCATTCCAGGTTCGCTTAAACAGTTGAAATTGCTTTTAAAAAAGTCACACGACAATCACAAACAAACTAATTGAAATATGGACAGGAAAATTTTTGTCGGGTCAGCTAGTTTGTAATAAAAAATACAACAAAATATTTTTTTACAATATTCATTACAAACAAACTATATTTGCCACAAACATAACAAACCATAATTTCTAATAAAAAATTTGAATGCAAAATCTCTTAAAATGTGTGAAAAACAGTTCGACAAATTCAACAAGTAAGGAAGGTTAGAGTCGGGCGTGTCCGACCATATGATACCCTACACTTAGTCATTATGGTGTAGGATATAAAAATGTCATTACATTTGAACCGGGTGATGTACGATGCAGCTATAAGAGGAAAATATACTACAAATTCCATAATTCTATCTGAATTTGTAAGCAAATTTGAACACAAACTATGAATGGGAGCTATATACAAATCTGAACCGATCTGACCCATGTCTAGCAAAGGTTTTCTAGTTGAAATATTAGACGCTTTCCCAAATTTTATGGAGTGTTATATATGTGGTTTCCAGAGCGGAAAGAATCAAATCGGGAGCTATATATAATCTGAACCGATGTGACCCACTTTCGCTTTAGTTGTTTCTATTTGAAACATTAGCTGATGTTAAGAATTAGAAGAAAATCTGTTCAAATATGCTATTTCTAGAGCGGAAATGATCAATTCAGTAGCGAACTCATCTGACCCATTTTCACCAGAGCTGTTTTTAGTTAAAATGTAAGTTGTTTTGCCAAATTTGAATAAAACCTGTCAAAGTTTGTGGTTTCTATAGAGGAAAGAATCAAATCGGAGGAGACATTTGTATGGGGCTATATATAAATCTGAAGCGATCTATCCTATATTTACCAGAGCTGTTTTTAGTTGAAATGTGAGCTGTTTTGCCAACTTTGAAGAAAACCTGCCAAAGTTTGTGGTTTATAGAGCGGAAAGAGTCAAATCGGAAGCAACAACACATAAAAATATGTTAAAAACAGAAAATTTTAATTTTCTTTAAAATTGAAAAATAGGAAAATCCTTTGGGCCGATTTCTAAAATATATCTGATTTCCCGATTTCTAATGTTAATAAAATCAGAATAATAATTTTGGTTTTTTTGCAGAACTCAAAAATGTCTACCAGAACAAAAGTTATTGAATTTTGGCCGATGGATTTTGATTCTTAACCACAGTGTAGCGGATAAAGTCAAATCCGAAGCGAAATTTGTATGGGACTATATATAAATCTGAACCGATCTGACCCATTTTCACCACAGACGTTTCTAGTTAAATTATAAGGTGCTGTGCCAAATTTGAAGCACATCGAGTGAAACAAGTGGTTCATAGAGCGGAACAAGTCAAATCGGGAGCGACATTGTATAAAACAGAGTCCGTCCTTGGCCGCCACAACTTACTTGTACCAACTTTTGTTAGGATCGGACAATAATTGCGACCTGTTGTTTGATTACAACAATAGATGGAGAGACGGGCATTGCTAAATCGACTCAAAAACTGATTCTGATTTGTAAAATAAATTCTCATCTGTATAATAAACTATCTTTTCTTATGGGTGACTTAATACCGTATTGGAGGGTATAATAAGGGGTAAACTTGAAATAGTTGTTATTAATAAAGATAGAAATATGATATTTGAAGTATTTTTAACATATAAAGGGTGATTTTTTAGCTATTATCTTTTTGGCAACACTGGTTTAAACAGCTGACGCACGTTTCGTGTTTTGTTTCACTGCCAAACATCTTCAGTTTGGTCTATAATTTAACCATGAATCGTCTTACAAACGAACAACGCTTGCAAATTATTGAATTTTATTATCAAAATGCGTGCTCTGTTAAGAAAGTTCATCGCGCGCTTCCATTTTATGGTCAGTTTAATCGACCCACTGAAGTGGCTATTCGGGCTTTTGTGACTAAATTTCGCACCAAATTTACATTGTGGGACATTAAACCACCAACACGCTTACGTAGAGTGCGAACTGAAGAAAATATCGCAGCTGTATCGGCCAGTGTTAATAATGCCCATCAATTATCGATTCGTCGCCGTTCGCAGCAATTGGGCCTCTGTTACTCAAAGACGTGGAAATGCCAAAATTGGACTAAGCGGATGGACCATTTGAGGCGCAGTCAAGGTCAACATTTGCATGAAATAATCTTCAAACATTAAATTATATGGACCGTACTATCGATTCAAATAAAGATTTCATGCATTTTTCTGAATTTTATGTGTGTTTTTTTTTTTTTTTTTGAAAAACTTTCCTACAGCTTTTAAAAAATCACACGTTATTATCATTTTATATTTGACACTAATATAGTTATCATAGGTTGTGAATAAGTATTTAAAATAATTTTAAAAACTATATGCCAATTAACTCATTTTTTTCTATACTTTCAAATGTAACGACTTTTTTAAACATTGTTGTAGGTTATATTTCACCTGTAAGCATACATGGTGAAAGTGGGTTACATCCCTCCAGGTTTTAATATACCCCCATACAAATGACCATTCCGATTTAACTTTTTTCTCAAACACATACTTTTACAGAATACTTTAAAATATTTGGAGAGTGGGTCACAATGATCCATTAATAGGACCCATTGAAAAATCACTCTCGATTTTACTTTTTATCGAATTCAATTGCAATGGAGTAGAAATTGGAGGTTATCATATAGTCGGTCCGTCTGACTTTAGCCTTTCCTTACTCGTTTTTACTGGGTATGTCTGGGCTTCAGCTATATATGTGTTCATATTTCTATAATTTCACTCTATATGTACATGCCTATTTTAAAATCCTGCTTCAAAATGGCGTGCATTTGTTCGACATATTTGCATATTATATTTCAATTAAAAATCCACGAACATGTTATAAACTAATATGAAAATTTTCTATTTGAAAATAAATTATATTAAAAGTTACATTTTAAATATATTTAAGTTCAAGTTACCCTAACATCTAACAACACCATTTACTGGCCAAACAATACACCCTGTAATCGTTAAAAACATAACCCACTGTGGTCTTGAAACTTGCATGGATTTTCCTCAAATTGGTATATGGGTAGGAATGGGTGGGGGATGTAAACAGCAACAATTTCTTTGTTATGTTGTACGTGTTTTGGGTTAGTCGGTCCCCAATACTCACGCGTTGACACAGCCACCAAATACGGCGATATTTGTTGGTTGGTTGATGTGAACGGAAACGGGCATTTCTGGATTACTGTGTTAGCTGTGCGTTACTCGTATGCATGTGTTTGTGTTTGTGCGTCTGCATCTTCACGTATCTGAACGGACAACCTTAGTTTTGGTCCCTTTTTAAATCTATGTTGTCATATGTCTCAACTCCTGCTCCTGCTCTCTCTTTGGGCAACAACAAACGGGAAGAGAAAATCAAATTCATCATATTAAAACGTTTTGTTTCTTGCTTTCTTTGCCATTCATTCGAATTCCTGGTATATTGTGTTGGCTAAGCTGCTATGTGATGGTCGTGTGTGAACTTAGACAAACATACACACAAACACATACATTAAACTGGTCCTTGTTCCTTCACACGCAGCCAGAGCGGAATATGCACACATTTTGATTACTCCAGCTGAAGTTGTTTGGTTTTTATTTTTGTGATTTTTCGAAAAAAAAAATATTTTTTTCTCAATTCGTTTGAGACTGTTCCTAAAGTGAAATTTGCCATATTGGTAGCCATCATAAGTAGCTATTATTCTGACATTATTTTCCAATACGAGAGACTACAAATATTAAAAGTACCACGACCGAAAGTGAAGTTTTAGAAAAAACAGATACAAAAGTCGTTAAGTTCGGCCGACCCGAACTTTTTATACCATCCACCATGGATTGCATTCCACAGTGGCTGTGCAGTAATATTAAAGGAAAATATAATTTTTTAATATTTATACCCAAAGCAAAAAAGGATATTGCAAATATAATTCTATAAATTAATATAATACTTTTATTATTTCAAACCACGCTTCTAAGGCAAGGCTACCAATACATTTATACTTCAACTCAAGTCAAAAAATAAATATTCTTATGTTTATATTTTCAAAAAACTTAAATACCATAAATATTGGTAGATAGTGGGTGCTACGGTTGGTTGTATTTCCATTCTATTTTAAGTCCAAAAGTACAATTTTTGAAAATTCATTATCTCACGTACATAGTGTAAGATAACCTAACATCATGATTCAACCAATTCTTGCCGTAAAAGTAAAAAGTACGAACTTGGAAAATTATTTTTATTTTGCATGTCTACGCACTCAGAGGAATGTACACAGAATTCCATGAATCTAGCTGCGGTCATTTGTTTGGTACCATTTTTACCCCCTTTTCCATATTTTACCCCCTAAAAGAGTACGACTTTCTAAAATCTCTTTATTTTACGTGTCTATGCAATTAGAGGGATGAACTGACACTGAATTTCATCATTCTAGCTGTAGCCGTTTAGTTGGTACTAATTTTATCCCTCTGTACCCATTGTATCCCTTGAATGTCCGAATTTGGAAATAACCTTTTATTTTTCGTGTCTACGCAGTCAGAGAAATGTATACACCGAATTTCATGACTCTAGCTGCGGTCAGTTGGTTGGTACCATTTTTATCCCCTTTTTCCATTTTAACCCCAAAATGTACGACTTTCGACAAAATCCGTTTATTTTACGTGTCTACGCAATGAGAGGAATTTATACGACGAATTCCATTATTATATGTTTCTAGCTGTTGTTGTTTAATATGTACCATTTTTATCCCTTTTTGCCCCATTTCACCCCCTACGAATAAAAATCACTTTATGGTGCATGTTTTTGTTATAGGGGAAATGTGCATACCTGATATCAAGTAAGTACAAGCAGACATATTGAAAAAATCAGCTTAAATACTCTAAAATATTAGGGAATATTATGGGTATTTTTAGTCCTTGTGAGGGAAAAATGTTTTCTTTAGTCCGATTTCTCCCAGTTTCAATCCCAAACGATCTACAACTATAAGACGCATTTGTGTAAAATTTGGACGAAAGGACATGGCTAGATCGTCTTCGAGTTTTATGGCGATCAAAAATATATATACTTTATACATAGGGTAAGGTTTTACAAACGGAATGACAAAGTTAGTATACCCCATCCTGGTGGTGGAGGGTACAATAAATATTCATAAATTTTATTTTATTTTGATGTTATGAATCATTTTCAGGTTTTTGGGTCTAAAACCTTGGTTTTGGTGTTGAATTTAACCACATCTATTTCAAGTTTTTACAGAATATTTTTTACTAAAATAATTTAAGATCTTCCGGCTGAAACTTTTTTTATTTTCGAAGATAAAGACCAGTCTAATATTTATGTATTGTTGTTGTTTCCATTCTATTTTATATTTATTAAAAATACATGTACAACAAAAATTTTTAGCGACAGCACCGTGGTACGTGCTCAATCAACAATATTGAATGCGTTGATTAAATGAATGTGTTTGTCTGTATTTTGTAAACGTGTGTGTGTGCAGATGACAGGAATGTAGTAATGCTCGGTGGTTTTTTCCTGCCATGTTGGTGATTTAGACCCGGTCGAATTATCACAAGAACATTTAAGAATTAGGACAAGTAAAAGGGGGTTAAAGCTCGGCCGCGAAAAAATCTTATAATACTTCAAGTGTATTCAAAAATGGACATACAAATTGGCATTTCACAGCCCAACCAAGTTAACCCATTTACAATCGTAATGATATCCTTAATGAGAACTTTAATTCGCTATAGAATTTTTAAGCTTCAAAGAGTAAATAATACTCAAGTATATTTGAATTATTGAAATTCAAGAAGAATTCGGGTTTCCATAACATTAAATTTCAGATGTTGCTCTGCCTCCTCCAGTTGACATATTGTATGGTGGGACAAATGACTAGCTTTTGTGGCAAAAAATAAGAGTAAGCAATTAGACCTTTGAAATTTCGTACTTACTTATCAGGCTTACCAAAGTCCTCAATAAAAATTTTAAGTTAATCAGCTTTCTGCTACGCCAAATCTCAGTGAGAGGAGTACAATTTTTTTGAAGCAAAGTATCATAGGAAGCAGGTTGACCTTTGAAATATCGTAAAATTACTTATGGCGCTTAACAAAATTTGTAGTTGATCAGAATATTGCCTCGCCCACTTAAAATAGAATTTTTGTGGTAAAACAGCGTGGTAAAATAGGAATCAAGCAGAGATTTCAAATGCATAGCAGTTATCTGGATAGTTGCCATTTTTTAGTAATCACAGACTAAAAAACACAAATTTATATTTATACCCTGCACCTCCAGGTTGGGAGTATACAAACTTTGTCATTCCGTTTGTAACACTTTGAAATATCCACCTGAGACCCTATAAAGTATATATAATCTAGATCGCCATAAAATTCTAAGGCGATCTAGCCATGTCCGTCCATCGGTTGAAAGCACGCTAGCATTTAAACGAAAGGAGCTAGAACGTCCAAATTTTCCACAAATGCCTCTTATAGTCGTAGAACGGTTGGAATTGAAAGTAAGTCCAAAGGGGGAAAAAATCCCTCACAAGGACTGGAAATACCCATAATAACATAAATATTTCAGAGTATTTAAGTACATTTTTATACCCTCCACCTCCAGGATGTGACGTCCAAATTTTCCATAAATGGGTCTTATAGTCGTAGATCGGCTGGCATTGTAACTGGGCGAAATGGGCCCAAAGGGAACATTTTTTTCCATACAATGACTAAAAATACTCATATAAATCCCTAATATTTTAGAATATTTAGGTATGTTTTTTATACACTTCACGAGAGTATTATGTCTTTGTGCATTTGTTTGTAACACCCAAAAGGAAACGAGATAGACCCATTGTTAATTATACCGATCGACTTAGAATCACTTTTTGAATCGATTTAGCAATGTCCGTCTGTCCATCTAGTGTTGTAATCAAATTACAGGTCGCAATTATAGTCTGATCTTAACAAAAATTGGCACAAGTTAGTTTTGTGGATCAAGGAGGATTTGAGGCATATCGGTTTAGATTTAGATATAGCCCCCATACAAAAGTCGTTCCTGATTTGACATTTTCCGCTCTAGAAACCATATATTGAGCCCGATATTCTTTAAATTTGGCAAAATATCCTATAATCCAAATGTAAAAACCTATGCAGAAAGTGGGTAAGATCGGTTCAGAGTTAGATATAGCCCCCATACAAAAGTCGCTCCAGATTTGACATTTTCCGCTCTGGAAACCATATATTGAGCCCGATTTTCTTTAAATTTGGCAAAACATCTTATAATCCAACTATAAACACCTATGCAGAAAGTGGGTAAGATCGGTTCAGATTTAGATATAGCCCCCATACAAAAGTCGCTTTAAATTTGGCAAAACATCCTATAATCCAAAGGTTAACACCTATGCAGAAAGTGGGTAAGATCGGTTCAGATTTAGATATAGCCCCCATACAAAAGGCGCTCCTGATTTGAAATTTTCCGCTGTAGAAAAGATTTTCTTTAAATTGGACTCAAAGCATATATTGTACCCGATTTTCTTTAAAATTTTCACAACATCTTATAATCCAACTAAAACATACCTATGGTGAAAGTGGGTAAGATCGGTTCAGATTTAGATATAATTTAGTACACTCCACTATACTTTTATACACTGTAACACCCAACAAAACGAAACTTTGCACAACGAAGTTTTTCGGGACAAGACGAACGCTATTTAATTTGAAGAACATCGGTTCAGATTTAGATATAGACCCCATACGAATTTCACTCCCGATTTGACTCTATTCACTCTAGATACCACATATTTCAACAAATTTGCTTCAAAATTGGCAAAACATCTTATAGTTCAACTTGAAACACCTGTGGTAAAAATTTCACTCCTTATTTGACTTTTTCAGCTCTAGAAACCACATATTTATCAGATGATCTTCAGATTTGGCAAATAATCTTTTATTTTGACTAGGAATACCTATGGTGAATATATGCCAGGTCGGTTCAGATTTATATATAGCCCCCATACGAATTTCGATCCTGATTTGACTCTTTTCACTCTAGATACCACATATTACAGCAGATTTTCTACAAAATTTGTAATACATCTTATATTTCAACTAGAAACCCCTGCGGTAAAAATGTGTTAGATCGGTTCAGATTTATATATAGCTCCCATACAAATTTCGTTCCCAATTTGAATTTTTTCGCTCTAGAATCAACATATTTCAACAGATTTTCTTCAAAATTAGCAAAACATCATATAGTTCAACTAGAAACACCTGTGTTAAAAATGTGTTAGATCGGTTCAGTTTTAGACATTGCTCCCATACAAATTTCGCTCCCAATTTGAATTTTTCCGCTCTAGAATCCATCCAAGAGATTTTCTTCAAAATTGGCAAACATCTTATAGTTCAACTGGAAACACCTGTGGTAAAAATGTATTAGATCGGTTCAGATTTATATATAACTCCCATTCAAATTTCGCTCCTGATTTGACTTTTTCTGCTCTAGAAACCACATATTTTAACAGATCTTCTTCAAACCTTGCAAAATATCTTATATTACAACTAGAAGCACCCACGGTGAAAATATGTCACATCGGTTCAGATTTACATATAGCTCTCATACAATTTTCGTTCCTCAAGAAACCGTGTATTTTCAAAGAATTTCTTAAAATTGAGCATAACACGTTATACTTCAACTGGAAGAACTTATTGTGAAAGTTAGTCACTTCATGCCATGTTTGGATATAGCCCCGATACAAATATTACTCTCGATTTGACAAATTGGACCAGGTAATATTAGCCTGTGATTAGGAACCATTCCGTTTTTTCCCGTTTTGACTTTTTTACTGAATTAAATTGTTTTCCGATAGAAAGTGGAGTGTCTCATATAGTCGGCCCCGCCCGACTTTAGCCTTTCCTTACTTGTTCAATATGTCCTCTTGCACTTACTTGATATTGGGTATGCGCATTCCCCCTGTAACAAAAACGTGCACCTAAAAGTGATTTTTATTCTTAGGGGGTGAAATGGGGCAAAAAAGGATAAAAATGGTGCCTATTAAACGACAACAGCTAGAAACACGAAATTCGGTGTGTATATTCCTCTAATTGACTCAATACATAATATACACATATTTTTTCCAAATTTGTACTTTTAATGGGTAAAATGGGAATAGAGGGATAAAAACGGGACCAACCAACGACTGCACCTAGAATAATGGAATTCGTTGTATACATTCCTATGATTGCGTAGACACGTAAAATAAACGGATTTTGTCAAAAGTCGTACATTTTGCTGTTAAAATGGAAAAAAGGGATAAAACAGTATATACCAAATGACAGCATCTAGAGTCATGAATTTCGGAGAATACATTCTCCTGACTGCGTAGACACGAAAAATAATTTTTTTTTTATATTAGTACTCTCAAGGGATACAATGAGACACGTCAGATAAGGATATTTTAGAAGGGGGCAAATGTGAAAAAGGAGATAAAAAAGGTACCAAACAAATGGCCGCTGCTAGATTCATGGAATTCTGTTTTTACATTTCTCTGACTGTATAGACACGCAAAATAAAAAGATTTTTCCAAATTCGTACTTTTTACTTTTACGGCAAAAATTGGTTGAATCATGAAGTTAGGCTATTTTGCACTATAAACGTGAGATAATGGATTTCCAAAATTTGTACTTTTGGAATTAAAATAGAATGGAAATACAACCAACTGCAGCACCCACTACCTACCAATATTTATGGTATTTAAGCTTTTTTGAAAGAATATTTATTTGTTGAATTGACTTGAAGTATTTTTTCGATATATAACGTATTGGTATTAAATAATATTATATTTATTTAAAAAATTATTTTTTTAATATTTGTATTTGTTTTGGTTTGGCTATGTTAAAAAAAATATATATTTTCCTGTAATATTTCTGCACTTCTCTGAAAATCGACAGCTTCTGTGGAATGCAACTCATGGTGGAGGTTATATAGAGTTCGCGCCGGCCGAACTTAAATCCGTTTTTACTTGTTTTTAATTATTATTAGCACTGTCCAACAAATTTCGACTTTTTGATGGGAACAAAATAGCGACCCTATAATTCTGACCGGGCATGTTGAGTAGACCATTTTTGCGGAGTAAACTTATACTACAGCTGGTCTCAGTTTCTTTTTCCAGTGAGTCAACATTTTAATTTTTTGGTCGAAGGGAGCATTCTACTAAGTGAGTAAAGTGTTATAAGTTAATGTCTGAGAAAATTCTTATTCTCTGAACATGGGTGAATTTGACCCTTTTTTCGAGAAAATAAAAAAAGTCCTTTCCAAAAGAACATTTTATATTTGGTCATTTTAAAATGTTGGAAATAACTTGTCTTTATTGCTTCGTGAAAATATCTGGAATTTTTGCCTTAAAAATTAGTATTTGACCCATCGTACAGTGGAATGACTTTTGATCAGTGATATTCTAATGCTAATTTGACCTAGCCATTTTGTCAAATCGAGAATAATAATTGTATCGGGGCTATATCCAAACATGGAATGAAGTGACCAACAATCACAATATGTCCTTACAGTTCAAGTATAACGTGTTATGCTCAATTTGAAGAAATTCTGTGAAAATATGTGGTTTCTGCGGCGGAAAAAGCCAAGCCGGGAGCGAAATTTGTATGGGATTTATACATAAATCTGAACCGATCTGACCCATTTTCACTATTGGTGTTTCTAGTTGCAAGATTTGAAGAAAATCTGTTAAAATATGTGGTTTATAGAGAGGAGTGCAATTTTTGTAGGGGCTATATCTAAATCTGAACCGATTTTTTTTTCAAATTTTATGGTGCACTTTCAGCTTTAAAAGGATTAATCTTACCAAATATCAAGAAAATACAAAGAAGTAATCTTCGGTTCACTTTTCTAATGAAAATTTTAGGTCGACCCGGTCTCATGTCTTGCGATTTGTTTGTTCTGCTACTAACAATATTTCTTAATATACAAAGTGGTTTTTGCTTTGTAAATATACACTCTATTCTGTTTGTTTTACAACAATCACGAAAGCAGTAAACGAATTTAATTTCGACATGAAAAATCTTCACTTTACTCGGTAGTGCAGTAAAAATATGATGACGGTAGATGGTTGCGATTGACATGAATACGTGGTAAATATGCTTGTACGCTCGTATGATTACCTAGATGTCAAGAGTGAACAGAATATTAAATATCCGCATATGTTAATCTTGTGGTGGAAAATAGAAATGTATGTCTCAATGTCCTTCTAGCAAAATCTTATCTTATCTTATCTACATGTATAATTTGCTAATGTTTGTACCAGAGCGCCAATTTGTTTCTATTAATTTCCGAAGACCCTTTTGATCTAGAAAACTGAAACTTGACTCATTTATGCATAGTACACTCAAAAAATGCGTAAAATTAAGTAAATTGCCACATAATGCCTTTCCTCAACTTAAGTTTATTATACAAATCCATCTCAGGATGGATCATACGGCTGAAGTTAAAATCGTGTAATTCGGAGTGAACATTTCTTTTACTCTCGTAAACTAATGAAATTTTTTTAAACAGGAATGAAAGGGGATAATAATGATACCAACAAAACGGATATAGCTGTGATGACGCGAAAATATGGATTTAAGATATTATCAATATTTTAAAATTTTAGTAGCAAAATAATAAAACAGTTTTGAATACTATGACAAAGAAAATTTTCGATTATCTTACCGAAGATATGAGATCTCTAAAAAATGCATTGATAATTTTAAAAATGACATAACTTTCACGATTTTGAATTTAAAGCATTTTTTTAAATCTTGCTTATAACCTCAAACTGAACCTACGTACACATTTTCATCGAAATCGCAGACCTAACATGAAATTATTGATCGGTTTCCCATGGAAGTACTCATTATATTGCACCTATAAACATACATTGTGAAAGCTGGTAAGATCATTCCATGTTTCAATACACCTCCATACAGATGTCCTTTCCGATTTAACATTTTTTGTCAAACACATACATTTACAGGATACAAAAATCCTTTCAGATTTCACTTTTTTATCGAATTGAATTGTATTCGGATGGAATTGAATTGTATGCAGTCAGATGAATGTTTACACCGAATTCCATGATTCTAGCTGTAGCCATTTGCTTGGTACAATTTTAACCCCTTTTTCCATTTTACCCCCCTAAAGGTATGAATTTCGAAAATGCTCTTTTATTTTACGTGTCTACGCAAATATAAGAATTCCATTATTCTAGTTGCAGCCGTTTGGTACCATTTTTATACCATCCACCTCCAGGATGGGCTATACTAACTTTATCATTCCGTTTGTTACACCTTGAAATAATCTGAGACCCTATAAAGTATGTATATTCTTGGTCGTCATAAAGTTTTAAGATGATCTGCCCGTCCGTCTGTTCAAAGCACGCATCTACATGGAGCATCTACATGGAGCTATTACGCCCAAATTTTACATAAATGCGTCCTATAGCCGTAGATCGTTTGGGATTGATACTGGGCGAAATCGACCCAAAGGGAAAATTTTTTCCCTCACAAGAACTAAAAATTCCCATAATATTCCCTAATATTTTAGAGTATTTAATCACATTTTTTCAATTTGTCTGCTTGTACTTACTTGATATTGGGTATGCGCATTCCCCTATAACAAAAACCTGCACCATAAAGTGATTTTTTGTGTAGGGGGTGAAATGGGACAAAAAGGGATAAATATGGTACATATTAAACGAGAAGCGATAGAACAATGAACAATGAGAGAAGCGATAGAACATGAACAATGTACACACCGTGTACTGTACATTCCTCTAATTGAGTAGATACATAATATAAAAGTATTTTTTCCAAATTCGAACCTTTAAGTGGTAAATGGGAATAGAGGGATAAAAATGGTACCAACCTAACGGCTGCATCTAGAATTCAATATTCGGTGTATAAAGATTGCGTAGACACGTAAAATAGACGGATTTTTCGAAATTCGTACTTTTTGGGGTTAAAATGGAAAGAGGGGATAAAAATAGTACCAACCAAATGACCGCAGCTATAGTCATGAAATTTGGAGTATACATTCCTCTGATTGCGTAGACATGGATAATAAAATAATAATAGATTTTTTCTAAAGCTGTACATTCAAGGGATACAATGGGTACAGAGGGTTAAAAATAGTACTAACTGAACGACTACGGCTAGAATGAAGAAATTCGCTGTGTACATCCCTCTAATTGCGTAAACATGTAAAATAAACAGATTTTATAAAGTCGTTCTCTTAAGGGGGTAAAATAGGAAAAATGGGATAAAAATGGTACCAACCAAATGGCCGCAGCTAGAATCATGGTATTCGTTGTATACATTCCTCTGACTGCATTGACACGCAAAATAAAAAGATTTTTCCAAATTCGTACTTTTTCTTTTTCGGCAGAAATTGGTTTAATCATGAAGTTAGGTTATTTTGCACTGTGTATGTGAGATATATATAACTAAATAAATATATATATATAAATAATAAAAAATAAAAAAAATATATATATATTTAAAAATATTTATTTTTTGAATTGACTTGAAGTATTATTTCGTTATACATAGTGTAGACCTATTGGTAGCCTTGTCTTGTAAGCGTGGATTGCAATAATAAAAATATTATATTTTTTTATAAAATTATTTTTTCAATATTTGTATTAATTATGGTTTTGGCTATATTACAAACAAGTAAGGAAAGGCTAAAGTCGGGCGGGGCCGACTATATAATACCCTACACCACTCCCTGCGTATGTACCTCACTTTGATTACTAAACCCAGGTATTTCATGGGAACAATTTTATGTAGTTCATACAAATTATATAAATTATATGAATATAATGTATATGCTATAAATTAATCTTAAGTCAAATTTAACGAATATGGTAATTGATCCAATTGTCCGACAGACAAATACAAATTATACAGTAGTATACCAAAGTCATACCAAAGTATGGACATATGGGCATCACCCAAACAATTCTCATTGCAATTCAATTCGGTAAAAATTGAAATCGGGAAGGATTTTTGCATCCTGTAAATGTATGTGTTTGACAAAAAATGTTAAATCGGAAAAGACATTTGTATAGGGGTATATTGAAACCAGGAACGATGTGACGCGCTTTCACCATGTCTGTTTATTGGTAAAAATATAATATGTAAAATTTGGCCAAAATCGGTTAAACATTCGGGAGCAACATTTGTATGAGGGCTATATCTAAATCTGGACCGATCTTACCCACTTTCACCATTGGTTTTTTAGTTGGATTATAAGATGTTGTGCCAATTTTAAAGAAAAACGGGTACAATATCTGGATTTTAGAGCGGAAAAAGTCAAATCGGGAGCGACATTTGTATGGGGGCTATATGTAAATCTGAACCGATCATACCCACTTTCAGCATAGGTGTTTCTAGTTTGATTATAAAATGTTGTGCCAATTTTAAAGAAAAACGGGTACAATATCTGGATTTTAGAGCGGAAAAAGTCAAATCGGGAGCGACATTTGTATGGGGGCTATATGTAAATCTGAACCGATCATACCCACTTTCAGCATAGGTGTTTCTAGTTCGATTATAAAATGTTGTGCCAATTTTAAAGAAAATCGGTTACAATATGTGGTTTCTAAAGCGGAAAAAGTGAATTCGGGAGCGACATTTGTATGGGGGCTATATCTAAATCTGAACCGATCTTACCCAATTTTTGCATACGTGTTTCTAGGTGGATTATAAGATGTTCTGCAAAATTTAAAGAAAACCGAGTACAATATGTCGTTTCTAGAGCGGAAAATGTCAAATCGGGAGCGACATTTGTATGGGGGCTATATCTAAATCTGAACCGATCTTACCCAATTTTTGCATACGTGTTTCTAGTTGGATTATAAGATGTTCTGCAAAATTTAAAGAAAACCGGGTACAATATGTCGTTTCTAGAACGGAAAATGTCAAATCTGGAGCGACATTTGTATGGGGGCTATATCTAAATCTGAACCGATCTTACCCAATTTTTGCATACGTGTTTCTAGTTGGATTATAAGATGTTGTGCCAATTTTAAAGAAAATCGGGTACAATATGTGGTTTCTAAAGCGGAAAAAGTGAAATAGGGAGCGACATTTGTATGGGGGCTATATCTAAGTCTGAACCGATCTTAACCAACTTCGGCATAGGTGTTTCTAGTCAGATTATAAGATGTTGTACCAAATTTAAAGAAAATGGGGTACAATATGTGTTTTCTAGAGCGGAAAATGTCAAATCGGGACCGACATTTGTATGAGGGCTATAGCTAAATCTGAACCGATATCCCCAAATTCAATACAAATGGTCCTTGGCCAGAAAAAATAACTTCTGCCAAGTTTCATGACAATCGGACAACAATTGCGACCTGTAGAGTGCGAACAAGCTTAGATGGACAGCAGACGGACGGACGGACAGACAGACATCGTTAAATCGACTCAGCTGGCGATTCTAAGCCGATCCGTATACTTAAAGGTGGGTCTTGCTCAATTATTTATTGGTGTTACAAACATTTGGCGGAAAACTAACTTATAATACCCTAGACCACGAAGTGGTGTAGGGTATAAAAATTATATTTTCCTGTAATATTACTGCATTTCTACGAAAATCGACAGCCTCTGTGGAATGCAATCCATGGTGGAGGGCCCAGCCGAACTTAACGCTGTTTTACTTGTTATACCTCTATTCCATTAAAAGTACGAAATGGGAAAAAACGTTTATATTATTATCTACTATCTTAGAGGAATATACACACAAAATTTCATATTTCTAGCTGTTGTCGTTTGATATGTACAATTTTTATGTCCGTTTTCAGAGATACAAGCCGACCGATTTTAAGCTCAAATCGACTTCAACCACGCCGCCGATTTCATCGACTTCAACCACGCCGCCGTGATTTGACGGAGTTCTAACTCAGTCAAATCTTACTACCAAAATAGACAACCCACTTTAAATTACAAAAGAAAATATAAATGTCAACTTAGACAACCTACTGCTGCGAAATATATTGATCTTTCTTTCATTTATATATGTCAATTCCAGTACGTGTGGCCATGTGTTCCTATAAATAACTATATCTATTGTGCTTCTTTAGTGTGTCAAAGTAGGTAGATTACTATCATTCTTTCAAGAACGTCTGGTCAAATATGCCTCACATGAAAAGCTGTAATTGCAAAAATATATTATTAAATTTATCCATATTATACATTTTGGGAATGGATTCCTTCTCCCAAAAAATAATTGTATGGGGTAAAAATTAGGGTATCCAACCGATTAAATTTTATTCGATTAATCGAATAATTTTTGTCAAATATTTGTTCGAATAATAAAAAATCACGATTTTCGAATGACGAATAATTCGAATAAATTGTCCCAAATAATCGATTAATCGGTATTATAAGTTTTGCCTTAAAAAACTAATGAAATCGTCGTATGCTTTGTATGATAAATTGATTTTGAATAGCCAGTCTGCTCCATTGCACCAAATATAAAACCACAATTTTTTCGATTTTTGATTTGTATGCTCCACAGATATTAAAATAACGATTTATCCGACTTCATTTAAAAATAGCAAAAACTAGCCAATATCTTCGGAATTATTTAAAATTTAAAGAATAGTAATTTCATAGAATAGTAAATTCATAAAAATTAACGTTAACACCGTGATAATAAAGTCAGTTCTGTTATAAATCATATGATCCATATTCGAAAAAAGTCAATGGATAACTTCTGATATTATGCTCATTTAAGGGAAGGTTCTTTATTTTGATAAGATATTAAGATTTTCACCTTGTAATGAATTTCGAATTTGATGTTACAATTTTTAAATAAAGAGTGATTTTTTTGAGGTTAGGATTTTCATGCATTAGTATTTGACAGATCACGTGGGATTTCAGACATGGTGTCAAAGAGAAAGATGCTCAGTATGCTTTGACATTTCATCATGAATCGTCTTACAAACGAACAACGCTTGCAAATTATTGAATTTTATTATCAAAATGCGTGCTCTGTTAAGAAAGTTCATTGCGCGCTTCCATTTTATGGTCAGTTTAATCGACCCACTGAAGCGGCTATTCGGGCTATTGTGACTAAATTTCGCACCAAATTTACATTGTTGGACATTAAACCACCAACACGCTTACGTAGAGTGCGAACTGAAGAAAATATCGCAGCTGTATCGGCCAGTGTTAATGATGACCACCAATTTTCGATTCGTCGCCGTTCGCACCAATTGGGTCTCTGTTACTCAAAAACGTGGAAATGCCAAAATTGGACTAAGCGGATGGACCACCTAAGACGCAGCCGCGGTCAACATTTAAATGAAATTATCTTCAAAAAGTAAATGTCATGGACCAATCTAACGTTTCAAATAAAGAACCGATGAGATTTTGCAAATTTTATGCGTTTTTTTTTTTAAAAAAAGTTATCAAGCTCTTAAAAAATCACCCTTTAAAATCAGATACATAATAAACGTTCAATATATAGTGGAACCACCCGTAAACTGGCGTGTCTTGTCTATATAACTCTTTTTAATTATATTTTATTTAAGTGGACAATTGTTCGATTAATCGGTTAATCGAATAACTCTCGTCTTCATCAATCGATTAATTGGAAATTTTTTGTTTTCAAATAAACGATAAATCGAATAACATGAAAGTCCGAATAATAGGATACCCTAATAACAATATTAAATTATTGGAACATTGGCTAATATTAACGAATATTGAACTACTTGCCAAAAAATAAAAGAAAATTGTTCCTTCCATTTTCCCAAAATTGTCAAATAAATAGGGATATTCGAATGACTGAACGAGCCGGCAAATAAGCCGCCGCCGCCGATAATTATGGTTCGGCTTGTAACACTGTCCGTTTGCACCTACAAATATGAATCAATTTATGGTGCACGTTTTTTGGTATAAGGGCATACAAAATATCAAGGAAATATACGTAGTCTTATTCAGAAACATTCTGAAATACTCTAAATAGTAGGGGTTATTATTTGACCTGGTCGAACTTAACGCCCATTCTTCTTGTTTGGCAAAAGTCTTTGAACTCTGACTAACAGCCTATGTCATGGCTGGCAAGTGGCTCATCTTCTCTTGCGCAATTTAACAAAAAACCCACTGGATTTAACACAAGTGGAGAGACTAGTTAATTGCTTTAAACTTTCAAAAATATTTGAAAGCTTGCCTTAAATTCTATTTTAATACCAGCCGCCATTACTATCCGGCGATTTCTTGTTTCATAGTCTAACACATACATACATGTTGTTCACATTGGCTTCGTTGCAATCCAGTTCAGATCAGTTGTGTGTTTTTCTGTTCTGCATTAACCAGGTTCATTGAATTTTCCATAGACCACTTCACTGAAGATGTTGTTGTGGGGGAAAAAAAATATTGTTGATTGAGCATAAAAGTGCACAATATCCGCCAGTGAAAAAGGCATAGAAATCATAAAATCAAACTCTCAACATAACAACAATACGAAACCATTCGAATTCGTTTTTTCTTCACATTGCTTTACTTACTCGTTCATAGTTTTTTTGTGGCATTGTACGGAAAGAAAATAAAATCACAAAAGAGAAAACAAAAAAACGAAAAAAGTTGTGTATGATGATTGCTGGCATAGAGTGCAAAAAGAAAATAAGGAAAGGTTAACATGGAGAGGGATGGACTATGTCGTGCGCTACATCATCATAGTGGGTGATTAGTTAAATTTGACCCAAGGTAATATCCAGAAGTCGGAGTCCTGCAAAGAGACGTACTTGTTACTCCTTTTAATTGTTTTTCTAAATAACTGAACGTTCGTGTCTGTTACTGGGCGTAGAAACTTACAGAAATAAATTATTCTCTATTTCTGTTGATTACAAAACGGATTAAACATTTAATTAGAAGATGGTTGTGGAGCTTCTAGTTTAGGTGTGATTGAACGATATTTAGACATTAAAGTGACTCGTACCCCACTCGGAGATTATCCTATTTTAGAATAGGTAAGAGATTAATGGAAACACAAAGAAAGAAAGAAATCAGAAAATCCGAAATTAAGGGAAGGAACAAGTGGAGATTTATTTATAAGACACAACGAATGTCTGGGACCGGTAACCAACAAATTCTAAATGCAATATTAGAGCTGACCTTGTGACCACTCCAACTTTTTATACCCTCCACCTCCAGGATGAGGGTATACTATCTTTGTCATTCCCTTTGCAACAACTTGAAATATCGACCTGAGACCATATAAAGTATATATATTCTTCATCGTCATAAAATTCTAAGACGATATGACTGTCCGTCCGGCTGTTGAAAGCACGAAAGGAGCTAGGACGTCAAAATCTTTCATAAATGCGTCTTATAGTCGTAGATCGCTTGGGATTGAAGCTGGGCGAAATCGGCCCAAAAGGAAAATTTGTTCCTTCACAAGGACTAAAAATACCCTTAATAACCCCTAATATTTTAGAGGATTTAGGCATGTTTTTTCAATATGTCTGCTTGTACTTACTTGATATTGGGTATGCGCATTCCCACTATAACAAAAAGGCGTGAAGTAATTTTTATTCGTAGGGGGTGAAATGGGGCAAAAAGGGATACAAATGGTACCTATCAAACGACAACAGCTAGAAACGCGACATTTGGTGTGTACGTTCCTGTAATTGAGTAGATACTTAATTTAAAGTATTTTTTCAAAATTCGTACTCTTAAGGGATAAAATGGGAATAGAGGGATAAAAATGGTACAAACCAAACGGCTACATTTAGAATAATGAAATTTGGTGTATACATTCCTCTGATTGCGTAGACACGTAAAATAAAAACATCGATATTCGTACTTTTTGGGGTTAAAATAGAAAAAGGAGATAAAAATAGTACCAACCAAATGAAGGCAGCTAGAATCATGTAATTCGGTGTATACATTCCTCTAACTGCGTAGACACGAAAAATAAAAGGTTTTTGTTTTCAAATTCGTACTTTCAAAGGATACAATGTTTATAGAGGGATAAAAATAGTACCACCACCTCGACTACAGCTAGAATGATTAAATTCGGTGTGGACATCGTAAAATAAAGAGATTTTAGAAAGTTGTACTCTTAAGGGGGAAAAGGAAAAAGGGGATTAAAATGGTACCAACCAAATGGCCGCGGCTAGAGTCATGTAATTCGGTACATACATTCCTCTGACTGCATAGACACGCAAAATAAGGAGATTTTTTCAAATCCGTACTTTTTACTTCTACGGCAAAATTGATTGAATCATGAAGTTAGGTTATTTTGCACTATGTACGTGAGGTAATGGATTTTCCAAATTTGTACTTTTGGAATTAAAATAGAATGGAAATACAACTAGTTGACTTGAAGTATTATTTCGATATATATAATGTAAATGCCTTGCGTGTTTTGTAAAAATAAAATATTATATTTAGTTATCAATTTGCTTTCCACAGAAGATGTCGACTTTCGTAGAAGTGCAGTAATATTACAGGAAAATATATTTTTTTGGCTATATTAAGCCAAACCAAAAGAAATATAACTATTGAAAAAAAAAAATTATAAATAAGTATAATATTTTTATTATTACAAGGAAAGGCTACCAATACATTTACACTATATATATATATATCGAAATATTACTTCAAGTCAATTCAAAACATATTTTTACGCGTAATTACCATAAATATTGGTAGATAGTGGGTGCTAAGTTGATTGTTTTGTTGTACAAAAATCCATTATATCACATACATAGTGCAAAATAACCAAAATTCATGATTCAACCAATTTTTACAGTAAAAGTAGAAAGTACGAAAAATCTTTTTATTTTGTTTGTCCCTTTTTGCCCTATTTCACCCCCTACGAATAAAAATCACTGTATGGTGCACGTTTTTGTTATAGGGGGAATGGGAATACCCAATATCAAGTAAGTACAAGCAGAGATATTAAAAAGATATTCTTAAATACTCTAAAATATTGGGGGTTATTATGGGTATTTTTAGTCCATGTGAGGAAAATATTTTTCCCTTTGGGCCGATTTCGCCCAGTTTCAATCACAACCGATCTACGATCTACTATAGACGCATTTGTGGAAAATTTGGACGTTCTAGCTACTATCGTTTAGATGATAGCGTGCTTTCAACAGACGAACGCACAGACGGACGGACATGACTAGATCGTCTTAAAATTTTATCACGATCAAAAATAGTTTATAGGGTCTCAGGTCGATATTTCAAGTGTTACAAACGGAATGACAAAGTTAGTATACCCCCATCCTGTAGGTGGAGGGTATACAAATTTACACGGCAAAAACATGATTTTTATAGGTGTTTCAGTGTTGTTAGCTCACAGATGGCTTGACGCAGTGACGAAATACTTTGCATATCATCATTAAACAATGCAACTTTAATTTCTGGGGGTTATCGCTGCAATTTATTTTCGTGACCGATCCTAATATACATACATACATACAGCAAATGCAACCTGTACTATGATAACAAGAATAGATGGACAGATGTGGCTAAGTCGACTCAAATTTCATCAGGATCGGTTGAAATGTGTGATTTTCGTTATCGCAAGAGATCAAATGATTTGTAGAGTTGAAAAAGGCAAATCGGAGTTGACATTTGGATATTTGCTATACCTAAAGCTGAACCGATTTACACCAAAAGTCCGTTGTAAAAATTTCATTTGGTTCGGTCAATAATTGCGATCTAATTAAGAGACAGATGGAAATAAATCGGTAAACGATGAGTTTATTTCGTCTATTGGAAATGTTTTCAAAATATAGAATTTTCAATAAAAACACAGATATTGAGTCAGTCTACCACAATGTTTATGTGACCCTTTGAATTTGTGCTTTTGCTTCGATGGTAACTGTCCTAAAAAATATTAAAACTATTAAAGAACAACATGCCACTGCAGTGCAGTGCGTTCTTTAAAGTTTGTACAAACCAAAATGACATTTTTTTGTACAAATACACAGTTTATGACATTTAATTATCGAACATTTTATTTTTTGTAACATATTTCAACAGTCGTGCTGTGCTCTGTTGTGCATTGGTTGTGACAAAGTATTCCAATTTCGGTCGCAGTAGAAAAACCAGAAAAATCCAATTATTTGCACTCTCGCGTATTTGTCACTGCAATTTAACCTAAATTTATATCAATTTTCTTGATTTATTGTAGCAAAAGCGAAGCACTTCATTTAAATTTCGTTGTTGTTATTGGCGGCATAATAATACCATTAGAGATGCCAGTTTTCGGTAACGGTTCTTATTTTTTAAATTTTTACAAAACCGGTGAAATCGATCAAACCGGGTTTAAAATGTAATCTAAAATATAATCGTTTATATTATTGTGAAAGTCGGTCAATTCATTCCATGTTTGGATATGGCCCCGATAAAAATATTCTTTTCGATTTGACAAATTGGATCAAGTCCAATGATTACCAGGACCAGGTTCCTTTGATTAGGAAACATACAAAAATTCCTCCCGTTTTCACTTTTTTTTACCAAATTGAATTGTATTCGGATAGAAAGTGGAGTGTATCACATAGTCGGCCCCGCCCGACTTTAGCCTTCCCTTACCTGTTGTTATTAGAAATTGTTGTTTCTTAGCTTTATTATGACGTTAAAACTATGTTTGTGCCAAATATAGTTCGTTTGTAATAAATATACTTTTTGAACAAATGTCTGTTTTTGGACCAACACAACTTTTTTCCTTCAAAACCATTTAACGAAATATATACATATTTGAAAAGGTAAAGGGTTCCCCGTTCTTTCAGGTTAATTTTTGTTCATCCGAAATTGCCGCTTGGAAGATAGGATACATTTAGTGCAAAAAGTCAGATTTTTTAGTTCCGAAACTGAATTTTCTCATTTTGCTCTCACTAACTTCTGAAATATAGGTATGCAGATAAAAAGAGGATACTATGTCCATATGGGCATATTTCCCGCAAATAAACTCCGATTGTTATAAAATTTAGCATGAGCGTAAAGGAAATATACTCATCTTTCTATCTACTTTTTAGAAGATAATGAGAAGAAAATGAGTAAAACCAAAAACGTTTTGGTACAAAAAATCGGACTTTTTGCACTTTTTTCGTGCAGGCAAAATTTACCCTACAAAAGCGGGGTACGCTACAACCTTTCCAAATATGTATATATTTCGTTAAAGGCTTTTGACGGAAAAAAGTTGTGTTGGTTCAAAGTCAGACATTTGTTCAAAAAAACATATTTTTTTAAATATTTATTACAAACAAATTATATTTGGCACAAACATAGTCTTGGTGTCATAATAAAGCTAAGAAGTCACAATTTCTAATAAAAACAATTTGAGTACAAAATCTCTTAAAATATATGAGAAACAGTTCGACAAAATCGTCAAAAGAAATTTCGTTTTTTCAATTTTCAAAATCTGAAGAACGTGAAAATCTGTAATACAAAAAAATATAATTTTTTCTTCGCGTTATGAACAAATACGTGAACATATGTTAAAAAAACATAAACACAAAAAAATAAAAAAAATTAATTTTCTTTAAAATCGAAAAATACGAAAAGTAGTCTACTTTCGGCCGATTTCTGAAATATTTCCGATTTTTAATGTTAATATCTCAAAATAATCCTTGGGTTATTGTGTAATTTTGGTTTTTTACAGAACTCAAAAATGTTCACTAAAATCAAAATCTATCGGCCAAAATTTAATAACTTTTTTTCAGTAAGAAATTTACGAAGTTTTTTTAATACCCTTTTTGAGAACAATTATCTGTAGCGTATGACTACTATTTGAAATTCCATATCACTAATACGCCATACGGTGCTAGTTAATCGTATTACCTTACGAACAATATAGAGTGAATAAGTGCTCTATTTCAGACAGCTCCATTCCAAGCTTTTATTGTTTTAATTTCATTTTTAAAATAAAACTAAATTGGTACCTTATTATTAATTAATGTGTTTTAATATTCCCAGGAATTCGGTTCTGGAATTCCCGTTCTCCAAGCCCTAGGTGTAATCGACTGCGCTTCAATGAATGATGGGTTGATGTTAATATGCCAGTCATGAATATTTAATCTGATGCCTGATGAATAGGCATCAGAATGCTTTCCGTACCGGAGTACACATCTGTAAATTACACATTCTCTAGTAGTACTGAAATACAACTTGAATTAACAAACGATTAATTTAGAATTAAAAAAAGTTGGACTTTTTCTGATTTGTGATCGTTATGCGGATAATCCACAAACACTTCAGACCCTTCGAGGTGTCGTAAATGTGAAACTGATGTATTGAAAAATCAAAAAACAAGTGAGAAAATCAGTCGGCTAAACCGACTTATATATACCCTCACTCTCAGAGACCATGTGTATGTATGGAAGGACTTAAGTTTAGCTTAGCGTCAGAGTACGTAGGTGGGAGGTACTAGAAGTTTGTGTCAATTGGACCCAGCTTCCACATTTGTTAATAATAGTAAAAACATGATCAAATATGAAGTCATAATGAATTTCAGGCACCGGTAAAAGGAGTTAAAAGCATTTAATTTTACCTAGGGTAGAGACAATTGTGTGGAGGGTACAAGAAGGGGCGTGGCTAAAGCGTAAATAATTTTTATGTTTAAAGTGATTATAAAATCATTTTCAAATATCATATTGCAAGTGATTTTAACTACCCGTATGAAAGTTATATCAATCTTATTGAAACCAAAGTTTATTCCACTTTGTGTGGGAGGTACCAGAAGGGGAGTTGAATATCGAATGTTAGCTCCATAAAAGCATTGCCAAATATCAATTTTCACAATATTCCTATCATCTGTATAGAAGTTATAACAGCTTTAATTTTACGTAGATTAGGGTGATTTGTGTGGAAGGTACTCGCCATATCTTGCACGCTTAAAGTGTTTATAAAAACTTTATCATATGTCAAAAAATAACTAATTTCGATTATCCGTGTGGAAGTGTCATTGGTTTTTATTTAACATAGGAATATGAACGATTTGTGTGGGAGGTACAAGAAAAGGCGGGGAAAATTCGCCCATCTTCGAACTTAAACTAAGTTGGGGAAAAATATTACGATGTACAAAGTTTGAATCGATTCCTTCACTCCTTTATCGTGTACACCAGCCAGCCAGACAGACGGACGAAAGCACATGGCTCATACATCTTAAAATATTGTGGAGCGGACGGTCTTAAGTCACTCCTTCAATGAGTTACACTTTTTTACTGTCCCAAATGATATATACCCTCTTACTCTGTAGAGTGAGGGTATAAAAATATATATATATATGCCAGTTAGAGTGATAGTGGTCTCAGTCAAAAATCCAAAAAAGTTGAGATATGCCAATTTTTCTCTTTACTTATTTTTGACATTTATAAAAAATGTACCCTTACAATGACATTTGTCATTTTATACACACCAAAATTGTCTTTAGAGTTAGTTTGAAAGTGGTCTAAGTCACACAAATTATTTCACAGTAATACCATTAGGGATGTCAGAACCGATTTTTGGTTTTAGTTAGTTAGTTTGAAAGTGGTCTAAGTCACACAATATTCACTGACACTGATGTATGGTGATATAAACAAACATTTTTATATCCTCCACCTCCAGGATGGGGGTATATTAACATTGTCATTCCGTTTGTAACACCTTGAAATATCGACCTGAGACCCTAAAAAGTAAATATATTCTTGATCATCATAAAATCTAAGACGATTTAGCCATGTCCGTCCGGCCTTCCTCCTGTCCATCTGTTAGCAGCACCCTATCATCTAAACGAAAGGAGCTATGACGTCCAAATTTTCTATAAATGCGTCTTATAGTCGTAGATCAGTTGGGATTTAGACTGGGAAAAATCGTCCTAAAGGGACTAAAAGTACCCATAATAACCCCTACTATTTTGGAGTGTTTAAGCATATTTTATCAATATGTCTTCTTGTTCTTACAATAACAAAAACGTCCACCATAAAGCAATTTTTATTCATAGCGGGTGAAATGGGATAAAAACGGTACATATTAAAGAACAGCTAGAAACACGAAATTTGGAGTGCACATTCCTCTAATTGAGTAGATACATAATATCAAAGTATTTTTTCCACTTCGTACTTTTAAGGGGTAAAATGGGAATAGAGGGATAAAAATAGTACCAACCAAACGGCTGCACCTATAATAATGAAAATCGCAATTAGAGGAATGTATGATTGCGTAGACAAGTAAAATAAACGGATTTTTCGAAATGTGTACTTTTTGGGGTTAAAATGGCAAAAAGGGGGATACAAATAGTACCAACCAAGTGAACGCAGCTAGAGTCATGAAATTCGGAGTATATATTCCTATGATTGCGTAGACACAAAAAATAAAAGTTTTTTTTCCAAATTCTTACTTTTAAGGGATACAATGGGTACAGCGGGATAAAAATAGTACCAACTAAACGACTACAGCTGGAATGATTAAATTCGGTGTGTACATCCCTCTAATTGCGTAGATATGTAAAATAAAGAGATTTTAGAAAGTTGTAGTCTTAAAGAGGGGATAAAAATGATATCAACCAAATGGCCGCAGCTAGAATCATGGAATTCGGTGTATAAAATTATCGGGCTGCATGGACACGCAAAATAGAAAGATGTTTCCAAATTCGTTCTTTTTACTTTTACGGCAAAATTGATTGAATCATCATGTTAGTTTATTTTGCACTGTGTACATGAGATACTGGATTTTAAAAATTTTTACTTTTGTAATTAAAATAGAATGGAAATACAACCAACTTTGGCAATATTAAAAACATTATATTTTCCTGTAATATTACTGCACTTTTACGAAAATCGACAGCCTCTGTGGAATGCAAACCATGGTGGAGGGTAATTAAAGTTCGGCCCGGGCGGACTTTACGCCTTTTTTAAATGTTTTATTTATAATGTCCATTTTATGTGAATCAGTTTGTTAATTTTTTCAATTTTGAGAAGAATGAAAGTGCTCTAAGTCAGTGCACCCTCTGAAAGTAGTGGTTGCCTTAGAAGTACCAACGTTGTCGATTTTTTTATAAAGTTCGATATAGTAGTGGGATATTCTAAGAAAAAAAATTTTATGTTTCGGTGGAATAATATTTTTTAATTGACTCAAACATAACAATTGCATATCTCAAAACGTATAAAATGTGACTTAGACCACTATCATTCTAACTGGCACATATTTATAATGAAAAAAATGGGTATGACAGGCTACTGTCAATCATTCACTTTTAATCAATCAATACTTACAATTATTGTTCTTGCCAATTTATCTACGGTGGCTTACCCGTGTACCCGATTGCTGTTCCGACATCTCTAAATATCATGCACGCACATAAACCAAAGAGGATTTCTCACTGCGACTGCACTGGGACGGCCACAATCGACACCAGCTATAGCACTTGCACCAGCCACAGTCCCACCCTGCATCGCATTAAACGCAAATAAATAAATTGTGCCAACTGCAATAAAAATATTCAACCATTCAAGCCTCAAACACCAACACAAACATATTCTTACTTTCTAGGGGACAAAACCTACCACAAGGAATTACGGACATAATGTACATACACCAGCGTATGTACAATTCTTTTTGTGACGCTGTGTATGGGGCGTGGACGGATGGAAATAATATTGAGGTATTGGAGCAAGTTTGCTAAGAAAGTGCTGCGAGGGGTCCCATGGTGTGTGTATTGCTACCCAATAAGCATAGTTTTTCAAAGAGTGAAATAATGCCGAAAAAATACCAAAACATATTATAAATTCAGTGATATGAACTGGTGTAATTTTTTTCTGTTTTTTGCCGCAGAACATATAGTTTTTAAGTCTAAATGATCTAAGGATCTCCTAATCTAACGTGCCGATCTTGTATTATCAGTTTTTGGAATGATTTATAGATTTTTATGTTCTTTATTAAATTCGTTCTCGAGCGATAAAATTCGAGTTTCATCAGTAATCGTAACATCGAAAATCGTAACAATTCATCACATAATGAATTCTCGAAATAATTCCTTGTACATTTGTTTGTAACACTCAAAAGGAAAAGTGCTTGTTTATTATACTGATCGACTTGGAAATCATTTCTAAATCGATTAATGCCTGTTACATCCAGCAAGAAGTATTAAGATATTTGATTAGTACTCTAATGGTGATACCATTGGAAGTGACACTTCTGTTTAAATACGTTTAAATGCTATATGTAAATACTTGTTTAAATCTCTTCCATATTGATTGACTGAGATTTTTACGAAATTCCGTTACGACACTGGACTATCGGTTTTGTTTTAAATTAGAATACACTAAGTAGAAGAAGTCTGCGTACACTAATATTTTTTTGTCAAATTTTAAATTTATATGCTTGGAAATCTTGCTATATTTAAGTTTTTTATAATTGATAACTTTCAGCAATTTCCAGCAATAAAAATGATACTTGAAAAGTTATATTCGGATTTTTAATTCAAAAGTTATCAAGAATTTGGTCTCATTACAAAAAAATAAGACACAAGGAAAAGTATGCGTAAGCAATTAAAATATCTTATAAATATTATAAAAAATGTGGTGGTTGTTTTGTAACTTCTCGTGTAGCATGGAATCCACCAACTTAGTGGTCTCCTCGGTAGTTATATTCCCATTCTTTCTTTAGTACGTCCTTCAGCATTGTTTTTGATGTAATGCCTTCATGCTGGCGGAGGCGCCTTTCCAAGGAGTGCCAGACGTGCTCTATGGGGTTCAAATCCGATGACTGGGGGGGGGGGGTGTATGTAGCCTGTTGGTGTTGTACAATAGTCAGGACTTGACAACGTAGGCTGTGTGTTTGGGGTCATTATCATGTTGAAATAAAAATCCACTTCCAAGACCCAATTTCGCAGCGCTCTGTTTCACAAATTTTGAAAATCCATTATCAGACGTACATAGTGCAAAATAACCTAACTTCATGATTCAACCAATTTTTGCCGTAAAAGAAAAAGTATGAATTTAGAAAAAAAAACTTTTTATTTTGCGTGTCTATGCAGTCAGAGGAATGTATACACCGTATACATTTTTCCCCCTTAAGAGTATGACTATCTAAAATCTCTTTATTTGTCGTTTCTACCCAATTAGAATTTCATCATTCTAGCTGTTAGTACTACTTTTATCCCTCTGTACTATTTGTATCCCTTGAAAGTACGAATTTCGAATTCCATTTTGACCCCAAAAAGTACGAATTTCGAAAAATCCGTGTATTTTCCGTGTCTACGCAGTCAGAGGAATGAATACTTCGAATTTCATGACTCTAGCTGTGGTCATTTGGTTGGTTCTATTTGTACCCCCTTTTTCATTTTAACCCCAAGAAGTACGAATATCGAAAAATCCGTTTATTTTACGTGTCTACGCAATCAGAGGAATGTATACACCGACTTTCATTATTCTAGGTGTTGCCGTACTATTTTTATCCCTCTGTACCCATTGAATCCCTTGAAAGTACGAAATTGGAAAAAAACCTTTTATTTTCCATGTCTACGTAGTCAAAGGAATGTATACACCGAATTTCATGACTCTAGCTGCGGTCATTTGGTTGGAACTATTTTTAGCCCCTTTTTCCATTTTGACCCCAAAAAGTGCGAAATTCGAAAAATCTGTTTCATTTTACCCCTCAGAAGTACTAATTTGGAAAAAAATACTTCTATATTTGGTATCTACTCTATTAGAGGAATGTAGACACCGAATTTCGTGTTTCTAGCGGTTGTCGTTTAATATGTACCATTTTTATCCCTCTTTGCCCCATTTCACCCCTACAAATAATAATCACTTTATGGTGCACGTTTTTGTTATCGGGAGAATGCGCATACTCAATATCAAGTAAGTACAAGCAGACATATTGAAAAAATATGCTTAAATACTCTAAAATTTTAGGGATTATTATGGGTATTTTTAGTCCTTGTGAGGAAAAAATTTTTCCCTTTGGGCCGATTTCGCCCCGTTTCAATCCCAACCGATCTACGACTATAAGACGCATTTGTGGAAAACTTGAACGTGCTAGCTCCTTTCGTTTAGATGACGGACATGGCTACATCGCCTTAGAATTTTATGACGATCAAGAATATATATATACCCCCATACTGGAGGTGGAGGGTATAAGAACTAGGTGTATATACATGTAAATAGGGATACTCTATTTCACATGCCAAATATTTGGAAATAGGTATTAACTCTAATGAATATGTAGAAAATATGTCCATATTTTGATATATCTATATATATATATATATAAAGAAGTGTACATTTTGATTCTCACTCCATAAAGAACGGCTGCATAAAATAAAAAAATGGCTCAATACGTTTTGTAGAAAATGCAATGAGGATGGTTTTTAAAAAAATGTTTAAAAATATTTTCTCTTGGTCGAGATGTGGTGATTTTTCTGAGCATTAGTCATTTTCATATAAATTGTGTGAATATAAAAAATGTTTGCTTTGTTACGCGGCATTGCTTGGATACGGGTACAAAAAATAAAAAAATGTTGAATACGTTTTTTCCTAACAGCATCTTGCGAAAGTGTGTCACATCTGTCCATGATTTAATACAAATGGGTCTCCCACAGTGAGTTCTAAGCGGAAGACCGGAAAACACATAAATGCAGCTGCTACCAGGTTCAAACATGGATCGGTTTGATATAGCCCTCAGATACTCTAGACAACGTTGCCCTGGATCAATATAATATGAACATATCCCTGAAGGATATCCCACAGACAATGCCAAAGCGCCTTGGAACTTCGTCATTTAGTGCCTGCCTTTCGCTGAACCCCTCGACCAACTGCAACGCAATGAACAATTCTCGGGCTGCATCCTTATGTGGTGGCTGTGTGTGACAAAATTAACAAAGAGTTCTTGAAATTGGTGCGATTTAAGTGAGCAAAAATTTCGGTTTCCCAAAAAAGGCTCCAACCATACATAAACACAATTTGAACATTACTGCACATTTGTGATTTGCGAATGAACGGCGCTGCGCGGAGCGGCACCAACGGCACACAAAAGAGCAGCGGGATGACAATCTGGCAGAGCCGCAGTGCCACAGTTAGTCCGTCGGTTTGGCAAACCACCCGCAAGAGTCTATTTGAACGCTGGGGTAAACTGCAGCGTAATATGAAATTGTTTAGCCGAATGTATGTCTAACGAAACTTGGTGGAAATGTGCTATGTTTGGGTGTGGATGTGGTTGTGGGTGTACGTGCGGCGTGTGCCACTGTTTTGAAATACGTACGTTGCCACATACCCGTGCACCGTGGGTGTGTGCCCGAGTACAAGTGACTGTAAGTATGTAGGTTTTTAAGCGTTTTTGGCAAAAAGGAAATGCTTAATTAAGATAAATGCTCGACTGCAATTAACATTTTCAGATTTAAATACATATCTTCGGTGCAGCTGAAAAACGACGCGGCGTGACAACAGCCACACTCACGCGTACACACAAAACCCGTGACAAGAACGCATACACGTTCGCACATTTGGCAAGGAAGAATAGCAAGCGAGAAATGTATGCGTGTTTGTATGTCTGCGCTTTATCTAGGGTATTTTGTTGAGGGGAATGTGTGATAAGTTTGGTGAAAAATAAACTGCAAGAGAATTAAACAAGTCGAAATGGACAGGATATATATAGAGTGGGTCATATAAAACTTTAAATTAGAATCGGATATAAAAAAGCATTGCTTATTTTTATACCCTACACCACAGGGTATAATGTCTTTGTGCATTTGTTTGTAACACCGATCGACTTAGAATCACTTTTTGAGTCGATTTAGCGACGTCCGTCCGTCTGTTCATCTATTCTTGTAATCAAAGCCCAGGTCGCAATTGTAGCTAGAACTAAATGAAACTTTGCACAACGAAGTTTTATGGGATAAGCACGAACGCTATTTAATTTGAAGCAAATTGACTAGGTGTAGGGTATAATATAGTTGGTCACGGCCGACTTTAACCTTCCTTACTTGTTTCAAATAGGTAAGAATTAACTTTGTCATTTAATAATGGAACACATATCATTCATACGACTACCACGACTGGCTTATCAGTACCTCATCCTATCAACCCAATTTTTTAGTACAGCCCAAAATCTACACCAAACAGTGATGGATATATTGGCTTCTCAATAGTAACGTGTGAGCTCTCTGAACCTTATATGCGGCAATTTTGCTTATTGACAGAGCCACCGAGATGAGAAAGATCTTCATGATCTGATCTCTTCTCACGTAAATTTTTTACAGTTTGCGTTAAAAACTTGTCATTTTGGAAGTAAGTTTTTATACCCTCCACCTCCAGGATGGGGATATACTAACTTTGTCATTCCGTTTGTAACACCTTGAAATATCGACCTGAGACCCTATAAAGTATATATATTCCTGATCGTCATAAAATTCTAAAACGATCTAGCCATATCCGTCCGTCCGTCTGTTGAAAGCACGCTAGCATCTAAACGAAAGGAGATAGAACGTTCAAATTTTCCACAAATGCGTCTCATAGTCGTAGATCGGTTGGGATTGAAACAGGGCGAAGTCGGCCCAAAGGGAAAAAGTCCCTCACAGGGACTAAAAATACCCATAATAATCCCTAATATTTTATAGTATTTAAGCATATATTTTCAATATGTCTGCTTGTACTTGCTTGATAATGGGTATGCGCATTCCCCCGGTAACAAAAACGTGCACCATAAAGTGATTCTTATTTGTAGGGGGTGAAATGGGGCAAAAAGGGATAAACATGGTACATATTAAACGACAACAGCTAGAAACACGAAATTCAGTGTGTATATTCCTCTAATGGAGTAGATACATAATATAAAAGTATTTTTTTCCAAATTAGTACTTTTACCAAACAATTTAGTACTTAACCATACGTCTGCCCCTAGAATAATCAAATTCGGTGTATACATTCCTCTGATTACATAGACACGTAAAATACACGGATTTTTCAAAATTCGTACTTTTTGGGGTTAAAATAAAAAAAGGGATAAAAATAGTACCAATCAAATGACCGCAGCTAGAGTCATGAAATTTGGAGTATACATTCCTTCGGCTAAGCAGACATGGGAAATAAAAGGTTTTTTTCCAAATTCTTATTTTCAAGGGATACAATGGGTACAGAGGGATAAAAATGGTACCAACCAAACGGCTACACCTAGAATAAAGAAATTCGGTGTATACATTCCTCTGATTGCGTAGACACGTAAAATAAACGGATTTTTCGACATTCGCACTTCTTGGGGTTAAAATGAAAAAGGGGGCACAAATAGTACCAACCAAATGACCACAGCTAGAGTCATGAAATTCGGAGTATAATTTTATCTGACTGCGTAGGCACGGAAAATAAACGGATTTTTCGACATTCGCACTTCTTGGGGTTAAAATGAAAAAGGGGGCACAAATAGTACCAGCCAAATGACCACAGCTAGAGTCATGAAATTCGGAGTATAATTTCATCTGACTGCGTAGGCACGGAAAATAAACGGATTTTTCGAAATTCGTACTTTCAAGGGATACAGAGGGATAAAAATAGTACTAACTAAACGACTGCAGCTAGAATGATGAAATTCTAATTGGGTAGAAACGTCAAATAAAGAGATTTTAGATAGTCGTACTCTTAAGGGGGTAAAAATGGTACCAACCAAATGGCCGCAGGTGGAATCATGGAAATATTAATATTTTTATTTGTTTTGATTTGGCTATATAAAAAAAAATATTTTCCTGTAATATTACTGCAGTTCTACTAAAATGGACATCCTCTGTGGAATGCAATCAATGGTGGAGGAGGTGGATATAAAGTTACCAAGGAGGTGGATATTAAGAGTTACCAATGTTTATTCGAGCGTATAGCGTCCCATTTTGCAAATGTCAAACATAAACCTGAAAATAAAAACAAGTAAAAAACGGCGTTAAGTTCGAAACTTTATATACCCTACACCATGGATTGTATTTCACACAGGCTGTCGATTTTCGTAGAAGTGCAGTAATATTACAAGAAAATATAATTATACACTCCACGAGAGTATTATGTCTTTATTTGAAAATGGGTCAGATCGGTACAGATTTATATACAGCTCCCATACAAATTTCGCTACCAATTTGACTTTTTCCGCTGTAGAAACCACACATTTAAACAGATCTTCTTCAAATTTGGCAAAATATCTTAGGTTTCCACAAGAAACACCCGCGGTAAAAATCGGTCTGATCGGTTCAGATTTAGATACAGCCCCCATACAAATGTCGCTCCCGATTTGACTTTTGTCGCTTTAGAAAACACGTATAGTACCGATTTTCTTTAAATTTGGCACAACATCTTATAATACAACCTAAAACTCCTATGCAGAAAGTGGGTAAGATCGGTTCAGATTTAGATATAGCCCCATACAAATGTCGCTTCCGATATGACATTTCCGCTCTAAACACCACATATTGTACCCGATTTTCTTTTAATTTGGCAATACATCTTATAATCTAACTAGAAAATCAAAATGAGTAAGATCGGTTCAGATTTAGATATAGCCCCATACAAATGTGTGTCCCGCTTTGACTTTTTCCGCTCTAGAAACCACATGTTGTACCCGGTTTTCTTTAAAATTGGCACAATATCTAATAACACTAGTCAACAGTCAAAATGTACTCGGGATGCGATAATTTTTTCTGTGTAGATAACCTTGACATGAGCTTGAAAAACGCAATAAAAAAAATTTTTTCGTTTGGATTTTTTTTTATTTTTTTTTTTAAATTTTAAAAAATTTTTTTTTGGTTAATTTGTTTCGTCCGGCATAACTCGGGAACCACTAGCCCGATTTAATTGAATTAAATTTTAAAAAATTTAAAATTACAATTCCCTTAATCTGTTCATATATTGTTTTCCTATACAAGCAACAGTTTCCAAGTTAAAAATGAATATATAAAGGAAAAAACTTATTTTTTGCCTAAAGATTTAATTTTTTTTTTAAATCCATAAAAAATCCAAAATGAAAGAAAATGTCAAATCTTATTACTTTTACGTAAAGTCACATAACCTATGAGCAAAATGAGACAAAGATCATGAAAATCGATGCACGCGTTTCGCTTTTATTCGCAATTGAGTAAAGGTATGAATTTCAAAAATTTGCTCGACATATGCACAACTTTGTCTATGGTAAGGTTTTTTCTTTTTTTTTATTCTCAGAATTAACAAAACGGAATAAACAAAGGGTTATTTAATTTTTATGATTGCGTAAGCAAAGTAATAAACGCTAATAAATGTGCGTGAACAATTAAAAGGAAAAAAGGAAAGGGGACTTTTTTAATTATTTGGGTTTTCCGTTGGCTACCTGTATGATTTTTTTACAGAAATGCAACCCACATTTAAGGGTGGTCATTATTCGGAAAATTTAAGACTCACACATGGTGAAACAGGTATGTAGCCACCGTAAAAAAATATGCACCCATTTATAAGTACCTGTCAGTAAAATACTAAACAATACACAGTATAAATAGGTCTTCATTGATCGATTTTACTCATTCAACAAGTGTCGACGAACGCGATAGTTAAAATGAGCAAACGTTCGCGAGGATTTGAATGCAATACCAATCCAAGTAATTTTTGTTACATGTGCGGAGAATACGTTTCTGGAAAAAACAAGCGTTATTTTTCACCTAAATTGAGAGATTCATTTGAAGAGAGCTTCAATTTAAAGGTCTCAAACATAGATGAGCGGTGGACACCAAGTGCTCTATGTCCAAGGTGCTACGTACAGCTAGCTGACTCAAGGTAAGTGTAGATTACGAAATTCAAGAACATATATAACTTATTATTGAAATTCTTTCAGACGACAGCCGAGAATCATCATGCCTATGCTTTGGAGAGCTCCGCTTTGCCATGTAACAGATTGCTACTTCTGTCTTAGCAAAAAAACAGGCGTGGGAAAAAATATACGATGGACTTACGCTGCTGTTTCAACAGTGAATTTTCCAGTGCCATTTTCCGAAGAACCAGTGGACCCGCAACCGTCCGTTTCAAGATGGGCATCTAATAATGAGGCGATACATCCAACATCAGATCCGGAGACAGTAGAAACCACATCAGAATGCGAGTCAACATATACATTGCATGGAGGTCAACGCTTATGTTCCCAAGCAGAACTGAATGATTGGGTTAGAGAATTGAAACTCTCCAAGGAAGATGCAGAGTTGCATGCATCGCGCATGCAACATTTCGGTTTCTTGGCTCCTGGTGTGGTGACAACAATCTACAGGAAGCGTCATGAACCATACGCAAGGTACTACACAAAAAAAGACAACATCTGTTTTTGTAAGGACATTCCCGGATTATTTGGTGAACTCGGGTACTCTTACGATCCAGGAGAGTGGCGTCTTTTCATCGACAGCAACAAGCAGAGCCTTAAAGCAATTTTACTGCACAACGGCAACGAGAAACCTTCGATTCCAATTGCTCATGCCGTTGACACCAAGGAAACATACGAAGTCATGGACAATCTACTAAAGTGCCTTAACTATGAGAGGCACGATTGGAAAGTTTGTGCCGACCTTAAGGTTATCGGTATCCTTTGTGGATTACAAGGTGGATTCACAAAGTACTGTTGTTTTCTCTGCCTTTGGGACAGCCGCGATCGTCAACATCATTACACCAGGAGGAGTTGGACAGAAAGAGTTAACTTCATCCCCGGCAGCGACAACGTGAAATATACACCACTCATAAAAAAGGAAAATGTTTTTCTCCCACCTCTTCACATAAAGCTCGGACTCATAAAAAACTTCGTGAAAGCTATCAACAAAGATGGCGAAGCGTTCGCCTATTTAAAAACCATTTTTCCTCACCTTTCATCGGCAAAGATTAAGGAAGGCGTTTTCGACGGTCCGCAAATTAAAAAGTTGTTGCAAGACCAACAGTTTGAGCACATTTTATCACCAAATGAAGCTGCAGCTTGGAACTCATTTCGGCAAATTGTTTCCGGATTTCTTGGAAACAACAAAAGCTCAAATTACAGAGAGATCGTCGAACAACTACTCCAAAATTATAAAAAAATTAGAGCAAATATGTCGCTTAAGATACATTTTCTACACTCGCACTTGGACTTCTTTCCGGACAACCTGGGCGATGTGAGTGACGAGCATGGTGAGCGTTTTCATCAGCAAATGAAAGAAATTGAGCACCGATACCAAGGATTTTGGAACGAAGCTATGATGGCGGACTATATCTGGTTCCTGATAAGAGAAACAGACCCACAACAATATAAAAGAAAGACAAAAGCACATAATTATTTTTAATTTGAAGGTTTTTATTTTTGTGTTTAGATATTTTTTTTTAAACTTTTTTATAATTAATTAATGTTGATATCCTTAGGATAATTTCTTGTACATATATCGAATTGTTTTTTAATTTAAAGTCATATATTTTTGTCACCCAACAAATTTTAATTTTTTTTGTAATAAAAAAGAAAAAACCTTACCATAGACAAAGTTGTGCATATGTCGAGCAAATTTTTGAAATTCATACCTTTACTCAATTGCGAATAAAAGCGAAACGCGTGCATCGATTTTCATGATCTTTGTCTCATTTTGCTCATAGGTTATGTGACTTTACGTAAAAGTAATAAGATTTGACATTTTTTTCATTTTGGATTTTTTATGGATTTTTAAAAAAAAAAATTTAAATCTTTAGGCAAAAAATAAGTTTTTTCCTTTATATATTCATTTTTAACTTGGAAACTGTTGCTTGTATAGGAAAACAATATTTGAACAGATTAAGGGAATTGTAATTTTAAATTTTTTAAAATTTAATTCAATTAAATCGGGCTAGTGGTTCCCGAGTTATGCCGGACGAAACAAATTAACCAAAAAAAATTGTTAAAATTAAAAAATAAAAAAAAACCAAACAAAAAAAATTTTTTATTGCGTTTTTCGAGCTCATGTCAAGGTTATCTACACAGAAAAAATTATCGCATCCGGAGTACATGAAATTTTTTTCATTTTGTTGAGTAGTGTAATCTAACAAAAACATCTATGGTGAAAGTGGGTAAGAACGGTTCAGATTTAGATATACATTTATTTATATATATACAAATGTTGCTCCCAAATGTTTAACCGATTTTGGCCAAACTTTACATATTATATTTCACCTATAAACATACAACTGGGTCACATCGTTCCAAATTTCAATATACCCCCATACAGATGTTCTTTCCGACTTATCATTTTTTGTCAAACACATACATTTACAGGATACACAAATCCTTCCCGATTTCACTTTTTTGCCGAATTGAATTGTAATAGAAACCAAGCTTACCAAGTAGTACTTGGACTTACAAAGTAATACTTCAAGTCAATTCAAGAACTAAATATTCTTATACATATATATATTTTCAAAAAAGCTTAAATATCATAAATATTGGTATTCCAAATATATTTTAATTCCAAAAGTACAAATTTTGCTAATACAGTATCTCACGTACATAGTGCAAAATAACCTAACTTCATGATTCAACCAATTTCTGTCGTAAAAGTAAAAAGTATGAATTTGGAAAAATATTTTTATTTCGCATGTCTAGGAAGTCAGAGGAATGTATATACCGAATTCCATGATTCAAGCTGCGGCCACTTGGTTGGTACCATTTTTATCCCCTTTTCCTATCTTACCCCCTAAAAGAGTACGACTTTCTAAAATCTCTTTATTGTACGTGTCTACGCAATTAGAGGAATGTACACACCGAATTGAACCGTTTAGTTGGAACTATTTTTATCACTCTGTACCCACTTTATTGCTTGAAAGTACGAATTTGGAAAAACCCTTTTAATTTTCGTGTCTATGAAGTCAGAGGAATGTATACACCGAATTCCATGATTCACTTGGTTGGTACTATTTTTATCCCCATTTTTCATTTTAACACCAAAAAGTTCGAATTTCCCAAATTCCGTTCATTTTACGTGTCTGCGCAATCAGAGGAATGTATACACCTAATTTCATTATTTTAGATGCAGCCATTTGGTTGGTACCATTTTATCTCTGTATTTCCATTTTACCCTTCAAAAGTACGAATTTGGAAAAAATACTTTTATATACAGCATATACTCAATATACACCGAATTTCGTGTTTCTAGCTGTTGCCGTTTGATATACCATTTTTTATCCCTTTTTGTCCTATTTCACCCCCTATGAATAAGAATCACTTTATGGTGCACGTTTTTGTTATTGAGGGGAATGCGCGTACCCAATATCAAGTAAGTACAAGCAGACATGTTAAAAAATATTCTTAAATACTCTAAAATTTTAGGGTATATTAAGGGTATTTTATTCCCTTTGGGAATCACATTGGGAACTACAATTGTATGGGAACCATATACAAATCTGAGCCGGGTTTCTTCAAATTAAATATCTCTGTCCTCACAAAACAAAATGATTCCGACCTGTATATATTGATTATAAGATTGGATGAATAGACTTATTCGATCGATTAAGAAAGTGATTTTAAGCTGATAGGTATAATAAACGATGGGTCTATCTTTAATTCTTTTAGGTGTTTTAAGTAAAATTATAAATGCATAATACCCAAGGCTTTCGTCTGTCAATCCATCTCCAATTTAAAGGCAACTGTTTAAACCACCCTCGCATGGGTAGTCATAGTTAGGCAGTGAATGTCGGTTACCACGGTCCTGGTGGAGACAAACAGACAAAAACGCGAATGTCATAGGTGCAGCGTAGAGGTAGAGAGAGTGAGAGTGAGGACGAGATGCATGCACCATAGTGATTTTCACATTGCCATCAACTGCCAGGCAGTGGTTATTGTGGTTGCACAACATACCGAGTATAGCTCGTCCTGGAACTGGGTGAGAGTACGCGTTTCTGTGTGTGAATGTGTGGATGTGCTCCTTGGCAAAACGTCAACGTTTTTTGTATTCACAAGGCAATGCATGACAGACCTACACTCGCACACACACACACATAATAAAATTTCATATTCACACTCACGAAAGTTTTGCAGATCCGCTGAGGGCATGCATGAGGGGAAAAGTGCCAAATGAAAAGATTCATTAAAATCGTTACTAGTCGTCCTGCCATCAAAGCCACCAATGTCGTCTTAGGTGGCACTGCCTGCCACCATCAACCATTGTCTCCCGCCCCGAATTTTTAGCCAGCCCGCCGTTAACTATTTACAGATGTTAAAAGCAACGTGCAGCGAGCAATAACATTGTGCATTTCCATGTTGCTTTGGTTTCCTCTCTCAGCAGACTTTAAAGTCGTGTCGTACTTGGGCTTGTTTGCATAATGATGTACACATAAGTGTGTGTATGTGTGTGCGTGTGTCTATTTGCCTGATTACCCGGCGGCGCACAGTGCATGAAAAGGATGCCGGTGGACAACACATCGTATTCGGTCGACAATGCATAACGAATGTGAGTGACGCTTGTTTAAATTGGGAATTTTACAAATCATAAAAATTTATTCAGTTACGAATATGTTTTATCCCAAATTGTCGAAATATCAAACTTGGAATAATTTTGGAAATCAATTTCGAAGTTTTTCTGAAAATAACTCGCCTTTCATATAAACACAGATGCGGACAGAGGAGCTTTGTATGCCTACTAACAGGCCTGTAAAGTAGAGCGTACCAGGTTACAAGTAAAAAAAAAGTTCGCCGTACACCTTCGCATATGAAGTATTATTGAAAGGTAGTTTAAAAAAAATTTTTTTTTATTTTTTTATGCCGAACGTAGGGGTCGCGCTTTTACATTTTTCTATATAACTTCTGCATTTATAAACGGATTTTAAAGTGTGATACATCGATGTTTTTGTCTCGACGAGGCCGATTTTTTTGAAAATCGACATACTTCCTTAGGAAGAGTTTCATGATCTTAATTTAGCTTTAATTTTCTGATATTAGAGTGGTACATTAGGGTAGTAGCAACTGAGATATGATGGGTAAGTACCAGAAGGGGGTGCTTGAGCTCAATGACTTCAAAGACAAATTTTGAGGTACGCCCTACTGTAAAGGCAGTCAGCTGGTCAACCCTACAAAGTCAAATATCATTGCAATTTAACACGTACTACTTATAGAAAGTAGTCTTGCACATACATGCACACTTTAAATGGAATGGGACAGGCGATACCCGATATGGGACTGATGTATACAGGAACGGATCCAAAATTGGATCCGTTCGTTCGTGCTGGTTCCGGTATCTTTTCAGAAAGAGCTGGCTAGATTGAACAAGATTCTGACTTTATGAGAGCTCTAGCGTCTTTCAGGCGGAAGTCTTCGCAATAAAGGAAGCATGCACTAAACATTTATCTATAGGCTCATCGGGATCAATAGGAATTTTTATAGGCAGACAACCGTTTTGTCTCTTAAGTTAAATCGCATAGTAAGTCAGTGCATTGAGACGTTGCACAGTGTATTAAGCGGCAAAAACTCCCAAATTTCATGCACCCAAATCTCAACCCTACTGATTGAATTTTTGCAAAGAACATTCCTATTAAGCATATTCTAAAATACTTTGCCAATATCGCTGTCATAAATGCTAAAATAGTTGCAAATTTCATTTCATAATAGGCGTTATTTTATTGGAATGTTTCTCGGAAACCATGTATCGTATTGAAATTTCGTTTAGTTCGTAGAAAATAGGAGCTCTTGAGGAGTGCTTTTGCAGTTAAACAAGTAAAAAAGGCGTTAAGTGCGGCCAGGCCGAACTTTATACACCCTCCGCCATGGATTGCATTCCACAGAGGCTGTCGATTTAAGCAGAAGTGCAGTAATATTACAGGAAAATATATTTTTTTAATATAAACAAACCAAACCAAAAACAAATATTGAAAAAAATAATTTTATAAATAAATATTATATTTTTAAAAATCTAACAACTAATCTAAAAATCCCTTTATTTTAGGTGCCTACGCAATTAGAGGGATGTACACACTGATTTACATCATTCTAGCTGTATTCGTTTAGTTGGTACTATTTTTATCCCTGTGTAACCATTGCACCATTTGAAAGTACGAATTTGGCAAAAAACTTTTATTTTTCGTGTCTACGCAATCAGAAGAATGTATACACCGAATTTCATTATTCTAGGTGCAGCCGTTTGGTTGGTACCATTTTTATCCCATTACTTTCATTTTACCCCTTAAAAGTATGAATTTGGAAAAATACTTTTATATTATGTATCTACTCAATTAGAGGAACGTACACACCGAAATTTCCCAAATTCCGTTCATTTTACGTGTCTGCGCAATCAGAGGAATGTATACACCTAATTTCATTATTTTAGATGCAGCCATTTGGTTGGTACCATTTTATCTCTGTATTTCCATTTTACCCTTCAAAAGTACGAATTTGGAAAAAATACTTTTATATACAGCATATACTCAATATACACCGAATTTCGTGTTTCTAGCTGTTGCCGTTTGATATACCATTTTTTATCCCTTTTTGTCCTATTTCACCCCCTATGAATAAGAATCACTTTATGGTGCACGTTTTTGTTATTGAGGGGAATGCGCGTACCCAATATCAAGTAAGTACAAGCAGACATGTTAAAAAATATTCTTAAATACTCTAAAATTTTAGGGTATATTAAGGGTATTTTATTCCCTTTGGGAATCACATTGGGAACTACAATTGTATGGGAACCCTACTGATTGAATTTTTGCAAAGAACATTCCTATTAAGCATATTCTAAAATACTTTGCCAATATCGCTGTCATAAATGCTAAAATAGTTGCAAATTTCATTTCATAATAGGCGTTATTTTATTGGAATGTTTCTCGGAAACCATGTATCGTATTGAAATTTCGTTTAGTTCGTAGAAAATAGGAGCTCTTGAGGAGTGCTTTTGCAGTTAAACAAGTAAAAAAGGCGTTAAGTGCGGCCAGGCCGAACTTTATACACCCTCCGCCATGGATTGCATTCCACAGAGGCTGTCGATTTAAGCAGAAGTGCAGTAATATTACAGGAAAATATATTTTTTTAATATAAACAAACCAAACCAAAAACAAATATTGAAAAAAATAATTTTATAAATAAATATTATATTTTTAAAAATCTAACAACTAATCTAAAAATCCCTTTATTTTAGGTGCCTACGCAATTAGAGGGATGTACACACTGATTTACATCATTCTAGCTGTATTCGTTTAGTTGGTACTATTTTTATCCCTGTGTAACCATTGCACCATTTGAAAGTACGAATTTGACAAAAAACTTTTATTTTTCGTGTCTACGCAATCAGAAGAATGTATACACCGAATTTCATTATTCTAGGTGCAGCCGTTTGGTTGGTACCATTTTTATCCCATTACCTTCATTTTACCCCTTAAAAGTATGAATTTGGAAAAATACTTTTATATTATGTATCTACTCAATTAGAGGAACGTACACACCGAATTTTGAGTTTTTAGCTGTTGTCGTTTGATATGTACCATTTTTATCCCTTTTTGCCCCATTTCACCTCCTACGAATAAAAATCATTTTATGGTGAACGTGCATACCCAATGCGCAATCCCCCTATAAGTACAATCAGACACTCTCAATACTCTAAAATATTGAATCTACTCATTTTTGCCGTAAAAGTAAAAAATTACGAATGTGGAAAAATCTCACCGCATTTCATCATTCTAACTGTAGCATTTACCATTGGTACCATTGTTATCCCTCCTGTATATCCCTTGAAAGTAGGAATTTGGAAAACCTTTCTATTTTTCGCATCTACGCCGCAGAGGAATGTATACTCCGAGTTTCATGATTCTAGCTTTTGTATTCCCTTTTTCCATTTTACCCCAAAAAGTACGAATATCGAAAAATCCCTTTTAATTTAGGTGTCTGCGCAGTCAGAGTAATGTATACAGCGAATTTCATTATTCTAGATTCTAAGTATGAATTTGGAAAAAAATACTTTTATATTAAGTATCCACTCAATTAGAGGAAGGTACACACCGATTTTCGTGTTTCTAGCTGCTGTCGTTTGATAGGTAACTTTTTTATCCCATTTTGCCCATTTCACTCCTACAAATAAGAACCACTTTATTGTGCACGTTTTTTCTATAAGGGAAATGCGCATAGCAAACATCAAGCTAATAAATATAAGCAGACATATTCAAAATATATGCTTAAATACTCGAAATATTTTTAGACCTTGATTTTAGACCGTGCCTTCAGACGGACGGACATGACTTAGAATTTTATGACGATCAATAATATATATACTTTGTCTCAGGTCTCAGGGTCTCAGGTCGATTTTCAAGGTATTGCAAATGGAATGACAAAGTTAGTATAGCCCCATCCTGGAGGTAGAGGGTATAAAAATATTATATTTCTTTATAAATGATTTCTTCAATATTTTTATTTGTTTTGGTTTGTCTATATTTAAAAAATACATTTTCCAGTAATATTTTATTTACAAAAAATAAAGCAATGAGATTGTCCACTTTTATTTGATACCCACATGCTGGTTAGAAATATTCAAATAAATTGTTAGAAAGAAATGGCCAATACACAACTTTTCTACGTATGAGCTCTAGTTTCATGTTTATATGGTCTCGAGCATATTTATTATTAATGTGGCGTAATATAACTCCAACATGAGTCTAAATTTAGTATGTTTGAGCCCACTGTACACCGCTGAGTGTGTCAACTAGCTATGCATACCAGTGTGTCTATTTAAGTGTGTTATTTCACCTGAATTTCCATGACACTTAACGTTATCGAAATTGCAATCACACACAATCTCTCTACACACTCACTCTCGGCTCGGAGTGTCATCGTTTCAGTCACTTTTTATTTTCGCCACTGCATTATGACAACTAAAAAAGAAGCAGTTAGACGCCGAGCAAACGAACAGACAGGCAGACAGACGGAGCACTCACTCTGAACCTTAACATTTATGCAAGGCTCAAATGGAAGACAAACAAGCAAACACAACAACAACAGCACACCGCAAAATGTAAGCAAATAATTTGAGAAGCACTTGACATTAAGAAAAGACTGAATTTGAAATTCTCTTTTGCTGCTCTAAAGTAAACTACAAATATCTACAAAGCACGATGGTGTACCCGGGGCTGGGGTGCAGCTGCTCCTAAAGATATGCAACAACACACAGCAGCCGTTTGTCATTAAAGCCTTAAGTCGTCGATATGCAACAAAATTTATTTTTATTGTCGCCCATAAGTAGGCATCGAAAGTCATTTATCGCTGGATTACAAACGAAATCGAATCGATTAACATTAAATGACTACATTCTTCAGATAACGAGCTTATGGCAAATCGTATTTGGTGGCCGCTTCCAAGCAAAGTATCATAACTTATTTAGAGCTTAAATGTGAATTTGTTCCAAGGAGACATTTCGGTGATTACTGTTTGCTTGGCCAGAAACTGCGGAAGAATTCGCAAAAGTGGCGGATATATGAACCATTTATCGATTGGTGTGGACGTTGCTTAGAAGGCAGCCGACTAGTATTGGGCGATGTATCGTTTGACAACAAACCGGAGAAATGAAACTGTACATGCAAAGATTAAGTCATTCTTAATGCTGTATATGGATTCTTAATGTGGGATAGAGATTAAAGAGATTTTTGCATTTCCAACTTTGCAATCAGTTCCAGCAAAATCGAAAATCTATAAAATTTGGCTTAGAATTTATCTAGCTTCAAAATAAGAAAATACATTAAAGTTTTGGACATTTTCGAAATAATCGAAATAGTTGAAATTTGTTAATTATGCCCTCCACCATTGTATTTGTAACACCTTGAAATGTCTATCTGAGACCCAATAAAAAAATAAAATTCTAAGACGGTCTAGCCTAGTCCTTCTGACCGGTATACTAGAATATAAATACAAGGAATAGATCGACTGGGATTGAAATTTGGCGAAATCGGTTCATAGGGAAATTATTTCCTCAACAAGGAAATTTTTATACACTCCACGAGAGTATTATGGCTTTGTGATAGACCCATTGTTAAGTATACCGATCGACTTATAATCACTTTCTGAGTCGATGTCCGTCTGTCTGTCCATCTATTCTTGTAATCACGATACAGGTCGCAATTGTACACAGAACCACATGAAACTTTGCACAACGAAGTTTTTCGGTACAAGGACGAACGCTATATAATTTGAAGCAAATCGGTTCAGATTAAGATATAGCCCCCATACGAATTTCACTCCCGATTGGACTCTTTTCTCGCTAGATACCACATATTTCAGAGAGATTTTCTTCAAATTTGACAAAATATCTTATATTTCCACTAGAAACATTCATGATGAATATAGTTCAGATCGGTTCAGATTTATATATAGCTCCCATACGAATTTCGGTCCAAATTTGACTTTTTCCGCTCTAGAAACCACATATTTTATTAGATTGTCTTCAAAATTATCAAATCATCTTAGGTCAGATCGGTTCAGATTTATATATAGCTCCCATTCAAAATTCTCTACCGATTTGACTTTTTCTGCTTTATAAACCACATATTTTAACAGATCTTTTTCAAATTTTGCAAAATATCTTATGTTTCCACTAGAAACACCCATGGTGCGAATGGATCAGATCTGTTCATATTTATATATAGCTCTCATTCAAATTTCGCTCCCAATTTGACTTTTCCACTCTAGAAACCACATATTTTATCAGATTGTTTTCAAATTTGCAAAACATATTATATTTAAACTAGAAACACCTGTGGTGAAAATAGGTCAGATTCGTTCAGATTTATATAGGGTGTTTTTTATTGAGGTATAGAACTTCGAATTGAAATAAAACACAAGAAAATCGTTTTAATGTCCATCAATTTGGCTTTATTGGAAGGATAAATTTATGCCATTAATGTTTAAATATGATTTCGGGCATGTGGCCGCCGCGGCTGGCTCGAATATAGCCAATTCTACAGGTCCAATTTTCAACCACTTTCTCCAATTGCTGTGCAGCTCCAATTGCTGTGCACGGTGGCGAATCGATTCATTCGGGTCCTCTTCAAAACTTTGCTCTACAGTGGCAATTTTTTCTTCGGTGCGCACTGTTCGACGTCTCTGCGGATGCGTATTATCACATAGAGTAAACGTAGTGCGAAAACGATCCATGGTTAACCGAATTAATTGCTCTGATGGACGATTATGTCGACCATAAAATGAACTTCGCGAACTGAACCATTACTTTCGAAATAAATTTGCACGATTTGCAAGCGTTGTTCTTTTGTCAACCTGTTCATGATGAAATGGCAAACCAAACTAAATATTAATCACTTGACAGCTGACAAAATGGCCGCCAGTTAAAAAAGTGATGCCAACTTAAAGTTCTATACCCCAATAAAAAACACCCTTTATATAGCTCTCATTCAAATTTCGCTCCCGATTTCACTTTTTCTGCTCTATAAATTACATATTTTAACAGATCTTCTTCAAATTCTTATCAAATATCTTATGTTTCCACTAGAAACATCCATTTTGATAATGGGTAACATTTATATATAGCTCCATAGAAATTTCGCTCCCGGCTTGACTCTTTCTGACGCAGAAACCACGTATTTTCAGAGAATTTATTCAAATTGAGCATAACACGTTATACTTTAATTGGAAGAACCTATTGTGTAAGTGAGTAACATCATTCCATGTTTGGATATAGCCCCGATACAAGTATTATTCTCGATTTGACAAATTGGGTCAGGTCATATTAGCCTATGATTAATAAGCATACAAAAATCCTTCCCGTTTTCAATTTTTTACCGAATTGAATTGTATTCGGAGTGTACATACAGTCGGCCCCACTCGACTTTAACCTTTCCTTACTTGTTATAATTTGCATACGTTGTTCGTTCGTGTACTTTACCACGCTGAAAACGTTGAGTTTAGTGAAAAATGGAAAGTAACCGTTAGATGATCAGTGAAATAGCGCGTCCACAAATTAAATTCCAAATTGTCACTATGTGTGTGTCGGTGAACTGAGAAAAAACTTAAATCAATCCAAGTACGTTTGTAGTTCAAATGAGTAATAAACTCAATTTGAGTAATTTTTACTTGATTTGAGTACGTACGTACTACATCCAAGTATAAAATAAACTTAAATTGAGTTAAAGCATACTGGGTGCCAAACAAATACCAATTTTTATACACACCACGATAGAATTATGTCTTTGTGCATTTGTTTGTAACACCCAAAAAGGAAGGGAGATAGACCCATTGTTAATTATACCGATCGACTTAGAAACACTTTTTGGATTGATTTAGCATATATAGCTCCCATACAAATTTCGCTCCGATTTGATTTTTTCCGCTCTAGAAACCACAAATTGTATCAGATTGTCTTCAGATTTGGCAAAACTCTTTTATTAAATTTTGGAACACTAATGGTGAAAATGGGTCAGATCGGTTCAGATTTATATAGCTTCCATTAAAATTTCGCTCCCGATTTGACTTTTTCTGCTCTAGAAACCACATATTTTAAAAGATCCTCCTAAAATTAGGCGAAATATCTTATATTTGTTCTATAAATAGCCATGGTGAAAATGGGTCAGATCGGTTCAGATTTATATATAGCTCCCACACAAATTTTACTCCCGATTTCACTTTTTCCACTCTATAAACAACATATTGTATAAGATTTGGCTAAACATTTTATATTTAAACTAGGAACACCTATGGTGAAAGTAGGTCAGATCGGTTCAGATTTAGAAATAGCCCCCATACAAATGTCGCTCCCGATTTGTCTTTTTCTGCTCTAGATACCACATATTTCACTCGATTTGCTTCAAATTTGACTGAACACATTTGACTTGGACTGGAAAAAGATATGGTGAAAATCGGTCGGATCGGTTCAGATTTAGATATAGCCCCCAAACAAATGTCGCTCTCGATTTGACTTTTTCCGCTCTATAAAGCACAATTTTCTTCAAATTTGGCTTAACACCTTATAATCTAACTAGAAACATCTGTGGCGAAAGCGGGTTAGATCGGTTCAGATTTTGATATAGCCCCCATACAAATTTCGCTCCCGATTTGACTATTTCCGCTCTAGAAACCACTTATTGTAACCGATTTTATTTAAAATTGTCACAACATCTTATAATCCAACTAAAAACACCTATCGTGAAGGAGGGTAAGATCGGTTCAGAAATAGATATAGCCCCAATAGAAATGTTGCTCCCGAATCTTTAACCGATTTTGACCAAACTTTACATATTATATTTCGCCAATAAACATACATGGTGAAAGCGGGTCACATCGTTGAATGTTTCATGTTCCGTGCAGATGTCCTTTCCTATTTAACATTTTTTGTCAAACACATACATTTATGGGGTACAAAAATCTTTCCCGATTTCACTTTTTTTACAGAATTGAATTGTAATAGGATAGAAAGTGGAGTGTATCATACAGTCGGCTCCGTCCGAATTTAGCCTTTCCTTACTTGTTTTATATCGTGAACGCCCACCAGAAAGTGATTAATACATTTAGGAAGTGAAATGAAATGATACGGGATAAAAATTCTACCAATCAAACGACTACAACTGGTAATGTGAAATTTTGTATTTATATTCCTCAAATCGCAAATTAAGTAAAGAGATTTTTCGAGGGAAATGTGCTATTGACTTATAGGCGTGCAAAAGAAAAAAAACGGATCGAAAAAGAATTAAACGACTGCAGCTGGAGTAATCAAGATCGGTGTATATTTCCTTCTGCGTATTTGAAAAAAAAGTGATCTAACGATATTTGCACATTTAGGTTCAACATGGACAAAAAGGGATAAAAATGGTGCCGACCAAATGGATGCAGCTAGAATCATAAAACTTCCTCTGACTTTGAAATTTGCCCTCTTCCTGAATACACTTTGACATATGAGTATTAAACTGGATAGCAAAAACAAATATGTTTTCCTCACCAAAACTGAAAGCTGTGCTTGTTTTACAAATACCACCAAAATATTTCAGACATATCTTTTACCTTGGCGATTGTGCCTTAGGCTGGGTCGCGGTCAATATAAATGGAAAAACAATTTCCAGTCACCCCACGAAAGTAAAGTTTGGATTGTTTAATAATGATTTGTAAAATATTTCAATCTAAGATCATCTGTGAGCTAAACGCTCCTGAAAATTGACACCGCAGCTCTCATTGTTGTAAAAAGGGTTTGAACGTTTTCGCTGTGAAAACTACCGCCTGCATTAATTTTTTCATTTTTCGTCCGACATGAGAAATTTACTTGAAATACTCGACACTTACAAATATTGTTAAACTATTTTCTTATTTATTCATTTTAAAAATAATATTCTGTTTATAGCTGCCAACATCGATTTAATTGCTGAAATGGTATAACCTACTAAGCCAAAAATGAAGCAATATTTTCTTCGTTGTTCTCAGTTAATGTATTTTGGACAATATATTTAAAGCATACTTTAGGGATGTAAGATTTTATGGCATGCGAGCGCATATAACTGTTGGGTCGATATAAATCTTAAGTAATTAAGTAAAGTTATAATAGCCGTTTGTCATCGATTAGAAAGTAAAATAATTTTTGTACAAAATTTCAAAAATTGTAAAAAATTAAATTTTTTTGGCGTTGGGCGTTGGACGTGACAATTTTCCTTGAATTGTGTACTCAAATGAAACCACTGGTAATGATTTGTATTAACATATATATTAAAATAAGAAATTTATGATGTTTTTGATCTAATTTGAGGATATAATGGATGTGTGCGAAATTTCAAGGTCCTAGCTCTATTTCTTCTAATTTTTGCCGCAGTTTGTATGAAAATATTCTACTGTGTGCCTTCCCCCCAATTTCATGACTATACCTAAAGCATCGATACATCCTCATAGCGGTCTTCAGTCTGGATAATGCTGATTCATAATGAAGTTCATATATTCATAAATAATTTAATTTTTGTTTAATATACTCCATGCTTACTGGATAGTCCAGGCAAACGAACATATAGCATATATTCATAGATAGTATATATGTATGTTTGTATATGCCTTCAGTTATTTCATTTAATACGAAATTTCATTTAAATTCCCCTAGTCCAATATTTATTCAAAGTTTACATCTTCATCTTTAGTTACATTTCATTTTGCTTCATTTACAGCTACAAGTATGCAACTAACTACCATCAACATCAGCATCGCCATCTCTCCTCCTCCTACGCTTCATCAAAATTTGTTAATTTCCTAGTCGGAAAACTCAAATATTTACTTGCAAAAAGATTTTTGGAATTTTTATTTTCATACAAGAGCCGGCATTTTCAAAAATTACTTAAACGAATCATTATTATTCACATTCAGAGTAAATGAAACTTTATCTTTTGAATATGAAAGGAGTGGTGCAAACGTTATCGTTCTATGCTGGCGTCGGCAACAACAATGACGCTGAGGACGCCGACGACGGCTACAATAGGGAACTCCTTTTAAAACATTATCCTTCATTAAGCTCAACAGGATAAGGTGTGTTTGTGTGTGAGTGTGAGTGAGTCAGCAGAACTGATGTAACAACTTTCAGGTGTAAATTAAGGTGTTACTCGGCGTAGGAGAGGAGGTGGTTATCACCGTCACCATTAACATCATCATTATCGTCATAATCTGTTGCTTACAGTTCCACGATGATTTGTACTCTACATCGGGCATTGATGGTATGCCAGAGAGGTGGAAGCAGTAGAGGCTATATAAGGGCACACAGAAAGGAAAAAGATACATTTACACTGCAGATAACCATATATTTAAACAAGTAAGAGAAGTCTAAAGTCGGCCGGAGCCGATTATATTATACCCTACAACACTCCCTGCGTATATACCTCGCTTTGATTACTAAACCCAGGTGTTTCATGGAAGCGATTTTATGCAGTTCATATAAATTATACAACTCATCTTTAGTCAAATTTAACGAATATGGTAATTGATCCAAGTTCCAGCAGATATTCCAAGAAAAGTAACTAAAATATGATCTGAAAAAATTGACCGAAATCCAATGACAAATACAGATAATACAGCGGTAATAGGATGAATCGGGCGGTTATTCGAAACAGCACTTGGGGCCTATGCCAAAACATGGGCCTATATAGTTCTACTTCACGGTAGTTATTCCTATTTGAAATATATCATGTGGGCCCATATAGATCACTTTAAAAGTAGGAATTCTTAGTTGAAATATAACACGATCTGCAAAAATTGAATCGAGTTCCAATGCACTATGTGGATTCTAGAGATATAATAGAGTAGAAATTGGGGCCCAATTTATATGGGGGTTGTACCAAAATATGGACCCATATATTTGACTATCATAGGATATATTATTAGTTGAAATATAATATAATCAGCAAATTTTGATAAACTTGCGATGTAAATTTTGGGTCCAAGAGAGGTAATAATAACAAGTAAGGAAAGGCTAAAGTCGGGCGGGCCGACTATATAATACCCTACACCACTCCCTCCATATGTACCTCGCTTTGATTACTAAACCCAGGTATTTCATGGGAGCAATTTTATGTAGTTCATATAAATTATATAAATTATATTCATATAATTTATATGCTATAAATTCATCTTTAGTCAAATTTAACGAATATGGTAAATAATATGGTAATTGATCCAATTGTCCGACAGACAAATACAAATTATACAGTAGTATACCAAAGTCATAAGTATGGACATATGGGCATCACCAAAACAATTCTCATTGCAATTCAATTCGGTAAAAATGTGAAATCGGGAAGGATTTTTGCATCCTGTAAATGTATGTGTTTGACAAAAAAATGTTAAATCGGAAAGGACATTTGTATGGAGGTATATTGAAACCTGGAACGATGTGACCCGCTTTCACCATGTCTGTTTATTGGTGAAATATAATATGTAAAATTGGGCCAAAATCTGTTAAACATTCGGGAGCAACATTTGTATGAGGGCTATATCTAAATCTGAACCGATCTTACCCCCTTTCACCATAGGTTTTTTACTTGGATTGTAAGATGTTGTGCCAATTTTAAAGAAAAACGGGTACAATGTGTGGATTTTAGAGCGGAAAAAGTGAAATCGGGAGCGACATTTGAATGGGGGCTATATCTAAATCTAAACCGATCATACCCACTTTCAGCATAGGTTTAGTTCGATTATAAAATGTTGTGTCAGTTGTAAAGAAAATCGGGTAAAATATGTCGTTTCTAGAGCGGAAAATGTCAAATCGGGAGCGACATTTGTATGGGGGCTATATCTAAATCTGAACCGATCTTAACCAATTTTTGCATACGTGTTTCTAGTTGGATTATAACATGTTCTGCCAAATTTAAAGAAAATCGGGTAAAATATGTCGTTTCTAGAGCGGAAAATGTCAAATCGGGAGCGACATTTGTATGGGGGCTATATCTAAATCTGAACCGATCTTACCCAATTTCTGCATAGGTGTTTCTAGTTGGATTATAAGATGGTGTGCCAATTTTTAAGAAAATCGGGTACAATATGTGGTTTCTAAAGTGGAAAATGTCAAATCGGGAGCGATATTTGTATGGGGGCTATATCTAAATCTGGTCCTTGGCCAGAAAAAATAAGTTCTGCCAAGTTTCATGACAATCGGACAACAATTGCGACCTGTAGAGTGCGAACAAGCTTAGATGGACAGCAGACGGACGGACGGACAGACAGACATCGTTAAATCGACTCAGCTGGTGATTCTAAGCCGATCGGTATACTTAAAGGTGGGTCTAGCTCGATTATTTCTTGGTGTTACAAATATTTGGCGCGAAACTAACTTATAATACCCTAGACCACGAAGTGGTGTAGGGTATAAAAATGGGGGTCCATTTGTAAGGGTGCTACATTAAAAAGTGGGCCCAAATAGATCACTTTCAAAGTAGGTATTCTTAGTTGAAATATGACTTAATCTGCAAAATTTTATCAAGATCCAATGTAAGTCATATTTAATAATTGCGTTTTGGAAATAAACAAGTAAAAACGGAGTTAAGTTCGGCCGGGCCGAACTTTATATACCCTCCACCATGGATAGCATTCCACAGAGTTTTCGTAGAAGTGCAGTAATATTACAGGAAAATATAAATTTTTTAATATACCAAACTAAAACAAATACAAATATTGAAAAAAATAATTATATAAATAAATATAATATTTTAATTATATCAAACCATTATCTATTTAAAAACAAAAACTAAATATTCTTATATTTATATTTTCAAAAAGCTTAAATACCATAAATATTGGAAGATAGTGGGTGCTACAGTTGGCTGTACTTCCATTCTATTTTAATTCCAAAAGTACAAATTTTGAAAATCCATTATCAGACGTACATGTGTAAAGTGCAAAATAACCTAAATTCATGATTCAACTAATTTTTGCAGTAAAAGAAAAAGTAGGAATTTGGAAAAAAATACTTTTTATTTTGAGTGTCTATGCAGTCAGAGGAATGTATACACCGAATTACATGATTCCAGCTGCGCCCTTTTGGTTGGTACCATTTTTACCCCCTGCACATTTAGTCATTTAGTTGGTACTATTTTTATCCCCCTGTACCATAGTATCCCTTGCAAGTACGAATTTCGAAAAATCCGTTTATTTTTCGTGTCTATGCAGTCAGAGGAATGTATACTCCGAATTACATAACTCTAGCTGCGGTCATTTGATTGGTACTATTTTTATCCCCTTTTTTCTTTTTAACCCCAAAAAGTACGAATTTCGAAAAATCTATTTATTTTAAGCGTCTACGCAATCAGAGGAATGTATAAACCGAGTTTCATTATTCCAGGTGTAGCCGTTTGGTTGGTACCATTTTTATCCCTCCGTACCCATTGTATCCCTTGAAAGTACGAATTTGGAAAAAACCCTTTTAGTTTGCATGTCTACGTAGTCAAAGGAATGTATAATCCGAATTTCACGACTCTAGCTGCGGTCATTTGGTTGGTACTATTTTTATCCCCTTTTTCTATTTTGACCCCAAAAAGTACGAATTTCGAAAAACCAGTTTATTTTCCGTGTCTACACAGTCAGAGGAATGTATACTCCGAATTTCATGACTCTAGCTACGGTCATTTGATTGGTACTATTTTTATCCACTTTTTTCAGTTTAACCCCACAAAGTACGAATTTTAAAAAAACCGTTTATTTTACTTGTCTAGCAATCAGAGGAATGTATACACCGAATTTCATTATTCTAGGTCCAGCCGTTTGGTTGGTACCATTTTTTTTTGTCACTGAACCAACACTCACGGAATGTCCCCTATAAATGCAGTGCATTGCGTTAGTAGAAGGAAGATAAGGTATTGGAAGGAGGAAAGAGGGAGTAGTGTCTGTTGACATCTGTTTTGAATCTCTGAATGTCGTAATTGGAGGGAAAGATATTTGCCGGAAGTCGATTCCACATACGGATAGTACGGGCGAAGAACGAATTTATTCTGTAATGTGCAGTGCGGCCGGTTGTCCAACCGACAACAAATGGGTGAGCGTTCCTGGAGAGTCGCGTATCTCTGCCGAACGTTCTCACGGGCGGTATAAGATCACGAATTTCCGAAAAACAAACACCATGAAAGTATCGATAGAACAATGACACACAACCAACATTACGACGGTGTTCAAGGGAGACAATAGAATTGGATATCCTACCATCACCTATCAACACCATCGCCCTCCTCTGGACACGGTCAAGTAGCTCCAGTGATGAAGCTGGAGCTCCCGACCATATATGGGAGTTGTATTCCATCTTTGGTCTGATGTAGGTAGTGTAGATATTGAGAAGATCAGAGGGTGTAAAATATTTCTTACATCTTTTTAAAAAGCCTAAACATTTGAAGGCATCTTTCGACACATCAAATACATGTTTTGTCCAACGAACATCACGTTGTATTTTTATGCCAAGAACAACGAGAGCATCTGATTGCTCAATATCTACACCGTTCATTAAAATCGACGACACCGTTGGATCAGTGAATCGCTTGCGAGACAACAAGGAGCACTGGGTCTTACGTGCATTAAAATCTACTCTATTCTCTCGACCCCATTCAGAAATGGCCATCAAATCCTGGCTAAGTGACTCATCCATCAATCGCCTTTTATCCTCAATTTCTTGACGACTTGGTCTATGATCGAATGAGTATGAATGACAGAGGTTGCTGTCATCCGCGAATGAGTATAATGGATTCACAGTCCGATCCAAGAGTCCGATCCCATTTTATCCCTTAAAAGTACGAATTTGGAAAAAATACTTTTTGATTATGTATCTACTCAGTTAGAGGAATGTACACACCGAATTTCGTATTTCTAGCTGTTGTCGTTTAATATGTACCATTTTTATCCCTTTTTTGCCCCATTTCACCCCCTACAAATAAGAATCACTTTATGGTGCACGTTTATGCTGTAGGGGGAATGCGCATACCAAATATCAAGCAAATATAAACAGACCTATTCAAAAAACATGCTTAAATATGCTAAAATATTAGGGATTATTATGGGTATTTTTAGTCCTTGTGAGAGAAAATTTTTTCCCTTTGGGCCGATTTCGCCCCATTTCAATCCCAACCGATCTACGACTATAAGACGCATTTATGGAAAATTTGAACGTTCTAGCTCCTTTCGTTTAGATGCTAGCGTGCTTTCAACAGACGGACAGACGGACGGACGGACGGACATGGCTAGATCGTCTTAGAATTTTATGACGATCAAGAATATATATACTTTATAGGGTCTTAGGTCGATATTTCAAGGTGTTACAAACGGAATGACAAAGTTAGTATACCCCCATCCTGGAGGTGGAGGGTATAAAAATCGGACTTTTTGCACTAAAGGTATCCTATCTTCCAAGGGTGCAATTTCGTGCACGAAAAACTTACCCTACAAAAACGGGGAACCCTTCAACCTTTCCACATATGTATATATTTCATTAAAGGGAAGGGAAAAAGTTGTGTTGGTCCAAAATCAGACATTTGTTCAAAAAGGATATTTCTACAATATTTATTACAACCATAACGTCATAATAAAGCTAAGAAACCACAATTTCAAAGAAAAAAATTGAGTGCAAAATCTCAAACTACAAAAAATACGTTTTTACAATTTTCAAAATCTAAAAAAACGTAAAAATTTGTAATACAAAAAATATGTTTTTTCTTCTTCTCATTATGAACAAATACGTAAAAATATGTTAAAAAAAAACATAAAAACTAAAAAATAAAAATTTTAACACTCTTAAAAATCGAAAAATACGAAACTTAGGACCGATCTCTAAAATAATCCTTGGGTCCTCGTCTAATTTTGTATTTTTTTATAGAACTCAAAAATGTCTACTAGAACAAAACATATTGAATTTTGACCGATGGATTTTGATTCTGAACCACTGTTCAGCGTACTTTATCTTAAAATTCCGGTACAGCAAAACTATGAATTTATTTACATGCCTTTGGAAATTCTTCAATGACTCAAACACATCTTTGGGCCGTTCATGCCGGCCGTAACGTCCTTTTATCTCATTGTCCCTGCATTTGGGTTATCTCATTGTTTTTTAGACAAAATTTTGCTTTTAATCTCATGTTTTCATAATTAATAAAGAATAAAAGGGACCAAATACATTGAGTTCAGGACAGCAAAAAAGCCAACTAAAAAAGCAACGACAACATAACATAACAACAACGACGACGACAACAACGACGACGACAACAACGACGACGACAACAACAACAACGACGACTTAATACCCCATTCTTTGCCACAAAAGAATAAAGATAAACATAAAATTTAAATGGAATTTATAATTAAGCCAGGGATAATAATAAACAATATTAATTTAAATATTTTAGCAGACAACCCCTGGCATAGAGTTCCATCGCCTCCCCACCACACGCAGCTTGGTTTGCGACAGACACATGCTTTGGGGTTGGAAATTTGAAAATAATTTGCAGTGCTGAAAACTAAACTGTCATGCAGAATACTTTGCAGGAACTTAAGGTGATGTTCTACAGAGAAGTTTAAGAATATTTAACTTGCCAGAGAAAACTAACCGGATTTGTCAATAGCCACATAGCATATACACTGAAAAATATTTCTTTCATAATATTTATGAAGCGATTTAGTAAAAAGTTTTTCATAAATTTAGTGAATATGTATGAATAAATAAATAAAATGAAATATTTCATTAAATTTTTTTCATAAACATTTCATAAAGCAAAATTATTAAATTCTGTGATCAAAGAAAGATTTTATAGATTTTTTGTTTATATTGGAAACTTCAGTTAAATTATTACTATTTATGAAAATCTTTCATAAAATTAATGAAGTTTCTTCATAAAATCTATGAACATTTTTATACGTCATATTATGAAAAATAATGAATTTTTATGACAAAAGTTCTTCCTCTGAAGAATTGCATTTCATAGTTTGTAAGAAATGTTTCAAAAATTCTATGACATTTTTCATTGATTTGTGGTTTATTAAACATGTTTCAAACATATTATGAAATGAAAATGAAAATTTTCATTAAAAAGTCGCCAATGAGACTTTTTAATGAAAATTTTCACTGAGGTTAAGTCAAAATCATAAATATTATGAAGATAATAATTCTTTCAGTGTAGGTGCCCTTTCAACACTGAAAACAACGTTAAGCAGCAAAAGGCCTTAAATTCATTCCTCCACCAAGGAATGAATTCCACCTTTCCAAGTGGTGTCCATTAAAAGCCTTGCCTTTACATCGTTTACGACCAACTTACCGCACATCCATGCTACTGCTTCATCGTTTGCAAATGAGAATATACTCGTTCGGTTTCAATACAGCGCGAGATAGCATCACTATTATTTCCTCGTCTTAAAATTGTCCTTTAAAGCAATGTATGTATGTATGTATGTCTATGCCACAGCTGATAACTTCAAATAGAGCCTGTTTTATTAAGTTCAACCCATCATACCCACCCACCCACACAATTTGTCTTCTGCTCAATGTCGTTTTACGGTCATACCTTCTAATTCCATTGACATCCATGTAACGTAAAGCTTAACACACCTTCATTGTTAACAGTTCACAATTTATCTAGTTTTTTTTCAAATCTCTTAATCGATTTTGCTGTCTTTGTTGTTGCTGTTGCTGGTAGGTACTGGTGCTGGTTCTTTTCTGTTGTTGTTTTTGTTATTTTGACTCTATTCACTTTGACATTCTTCCAGTATAGTAGACAAAGCTTTAAATCCTTATCAATACCTATCAAAGGACATAAAGTACAGCGAAGAGAAAATGGAAAGAAAAATCATTAAAGATAAAATTGTAGCAACATTGAACGCATATTTAATCAAACGCTGCCAACGAACACACTTACACTCAAGGCTACTTGTATGTGCGGCGGACTACCCCAAAGACAGGCAGGGAGGCGGCACTATCGGTAGAAGGGCTGCCGAAACATTTTCACAAAACCGGTTCCCGAATGTAATGTTAGTTTGTTACAGAGCGAAATAAAAAAGGAAATGATTTATTCATAACTCAACTTTATTATTAACATATTTTAAAATTTATTATTGAAATATTGGAAAATTCAAGCTCGAGGGCAATTTTTCAATATTTAAATAATAAATTAAAAATATAGGCCGAATATCAAAAAATCACATTTAAACTTATATTTTAAAATATTATATTTTGTCGTGTCAAACTATTATACGAGTTATAAAGTGGATAAATATTAATTTTACAATATTTGAAGTTGGGATATAACGTGTTTTTGTGTGCCAGATATATTAAGATATATTTAGCAGAGTTGTCAGTTTTACAGAATAAATAAAATTTAAACAAGTAAAAAAGGCGTTAAGTTCGTCCGGGCCGAACTTTATATACCCTCCAACATGGATTGCATTCCACAGAGGATTTCGATTTTTGTAGAAGTGCAGTACTATTACAGGAGAATATATTTTTTTTAATATAGCCAAACCAAAACAAATACAAATATTGAAAAAATAATTTTATAAATAAATATAATATTTTAATTATTTCAAACAACGCTTATAAGGCAAGGCTACCAATACGTCAATTCAAAAAATAAATTTTCTTACAATTATATTTTCAAAAAGCTTAAATACCATAAATATTGGTAGATAGTGGGTGTTACAGTTGGTTGTAGTTCCATTCTATTTTAATTCCAAAAGTACAAATTTTGAAAATCAAGTATCAGACGTACATAGTGCAAAATAACCTAACTTCATAACCAATTTTTGCCGTAAAAGAAAAAGTATGAATTTGGAAAAAAACTTTTTTTTTTGCGTGTCTATACAGTCAGAGGAATGTATACACTGATTTCCATGATTCCAGCTGCGGCCATTTGGTTGGTACCATTTTTACCCCCTTAAGACTACGACTATCTAAAATCTCTTTATTTGACGTTTCTACGCAATTAGAATTTCATCATTCTAGCTATTGTCGTTTAGTCGGTACAATTTTTATCCCTCTGTACCATTGTATCCCTTGAAAGTACGAATTTCGAAAAATCCGTTTATTTTACGTGTCTACGCAATCAGAGGAATATGTACACCGAATTTAATTATTCTAGGAACAGTTGTTTCGTTGGTACCAATTTTATCCCTTTTTTACAGAGGGTATCCCTTGAAAGTACGAATTTGGAAAAAAAACTTTTATTTTTCATGTCTACGTAGTCAAAGAAATGCATACTCCGAATTTCATGACTCTAGCTGCGGTCATTTGGTTTGTACAATTTTTATCCCTTTTTTCCATTTTAACCCCAGAAAGTACGAATTTCGAAAGTTCTGTTAATTTTACGTGCCTACACAATTAGAGGAATGTATGTACCGAATTCCATTATCGTAGGTGCAGCCGTTTGGTTGGTACCATTTTTATCCCTCTTTTCTCATGTTACCCCTTAAAAGTAGGAATTTTGAAAAAAGACATTTATATTATGTATCTACTCAATTAAAGGAACGTACAAACCAAATTTTGTGTTTCTAACTGTTGTCGTTTGATAGGCAGGGCCGTGCGCAGGATTTTCCCCTGGGGGGGGGGGGGGGGGGTTCATCTAGTTTTACAAAAAATAAAGCAGTTGAAAATACTGTTAATTACACTACTCAACAAAATGAAAAAAATTTCATGTACTCCGGATGCGATAATTTTTTCTGTGTAGATAACCTTGACATGAGCTCGAAAAACGCAATAAAAAATTTTTTTTTCGTTTGGTTTTTTTTTTATTTTTTTTTTTTTTAAATTTTAAAAATTTTTTTTTGGTTAATTTGTTTCGTCCGGCATAACTCGGGAACCACTAGCCCGATTTAATTGAATTAAATTTTAAAAAATTTAAAATTACAATTCCCTTAATCTGTTCATATATTGTTTTCCTATACAAGCAACAGTTTCCAAGTTAAAAATGAATATATAAAGGAAAAAACTTATTTTTTGCCTAAAGATTTAAAATTTTTTTTTAAAAAAATCCATAAAAAATCCAAAATGAAAAAAAATGTCAAATCTTATTACTTTTACGTAAAGTCACATAACCTATGAGCAAAATGAGACAAAGATCATGAAAATCGATGCACGCGTTTCGCTTTTATTCGCAATTGAGTAAAGGTATGAATTTCAAAAATTTGCTCGACATATGGACAACTTTGTCTATGGTAAGGTTTTTTCTTTTTTTTTTTGATTCTCAGAATTAACAAAACGGAATAAACAAAGGGTTATTTAATTTTTATGATTGCGTAAGCAAAGTAATAAACGCTAATAAATGTGCGTGAACAATTAAAAGGAAAAAAGGAAAGGGGACTTTTTTAATTATTTGGGTTTTCCGTTGGCTACCTGTATTATTTTTTTACAGAAATGCAACCCACATTTAAGGGTGGTCATTATTCGGAAAATTTAAGACTCACACATGGTGAAACAGGTATGTAGCCACCGTAAACAAATATACACCCATTTATAAGTACATGTCAGTAAAATACTAAACAATACACAGTATAAATAGGTCTTCATTGATCGATTTTACTCATTCAACAAGTGTCGACGAACGCGATAGTTAAAATGAGCAAACGTTCGCGAGGATTTGAGTGCAATACCAATCCAAGTAATTTTTGTTACATGTGCGCCATGCTCGTCACTCACATCGCCCAGGTTGTCCGGAAAGAAGTCCAAGTGCGAGTGTAGAAAATGTATCTTAAGCGACATATTTGCTCTAATTTTTTTATAATTTTGGAGTAGTTGTTCGACGATCTCTCTGTAATTTGAGCTTTTGTTGTTCCCAAGAAATCCGGAAACAATTTGCCGAAATGAGTTCCAAGCTGCAGCTTCATTTGGTGATAAAATGTGCTCAAACTGTTGAAAACGCCTTCCTTAATCTTTGCCGATGAAAGGTGAGGAAAAATGGTTTTTAAATAAATCTTTGTTGATAGCTTTCACGAAGTTTTTTATGAGTCCGAGCTTTATGTGAAGAGGTGGGAGAAAAACATTTTCCTTTTTTATGAGTGGTGTATATTTCACGTTGTCGCTGCCGGGGATGAAGTTAACTCTTTCTGTCCAACTCCTCCTGGTGTAATGATGTTGACGATCGCGGCTGTCCCAAAGGCAGAGAAAACAACAGTACTTTGTGAATCCACCTTGTAATCCACAAAGGATACCGATAACCTTAAGGTCGGCACAAACTTTCCAATCGTGCCTCTCATAGTTAAGGCACTTTAGTAGATTGTCCATGACTTCGTATGTTTCCTTGGTGTCAACGGCATGAGCAATTGGAATCGAAGGTTTCTCGTTGCCGTTGTGCAGTAAAATTGCTTTAAGGCTCTGCTTGTTGCTGTCGATGAAAAGACGCCACTCTCCTGGATCGTAAGAGTACCCGAGTTCACCAAATAATCCGGGAATGTCCTTACAAAAACAGATGTTGTCTTTTTTTGTGTAGTACCTTGCGTATGGTTCATGACGCTTCCTGTAGATTGTTGTCACCACACCAGGAGCCAAGAAACCGAACTGTTGCATGCGCGATGCATGCAACTCTGCATCTTCCTTGGAGAGTTTCAATTCTCTAACCCAATCATTCAGTTCTGCTTGGGAACATAAGCGTTGACCTCCATGCAATGTATATGTTGACTCGCATTCTGATGTGGTTTCTACTGTCTCCGGATCTGATGTTGGATGTATCGCCTCATTATTAGATGCCCATCTTGAAACGGACGGTTGCGGGTCCACTGGTTCTTCGGAAAATGGCACTGGAAAATTCACTGTTGAAACAGCAGCGTAAGTCCATCGTATATTTTTTCCCACGCCTGTTTTTTTGCTAAGACAGAAGTAGCAATCTGTTACATGGCAAAGCGGAGCTCTCCAAAGCATTGGCATGATGATTCTCGGCTGTCGTCTGAAAGAATTTCAATAACAAGTTATATATGTTCTTGAATTTCGTAATCTACACTTACCTTGAGTCAGCTAGCTGTACGTAGCACCTTGGACATAGAGCACTTGGTGTCCACCGCTCATCTATGTTTGAGACCTTTAAATTGAAGCTCTCTTCAAATGAATCTCTCAATTTAGGTGAAAAACAACGCTTGTTTTTTTCAGAAACGTATTCTCCGCACATGTAACAAAAATTACTTGGATTGGTATTGCATTCAAATCCTCGCGAACGTTTGCTCATTTTAACTATCGCGTTCGTCGACACTTGTTGAATGAGTAAAATCGATCAATGAAGACCTATTTATACTGTGTATTGTTTAGTATTTTACTGACAGGTACTTATAAATGGGTGTATATTTTTTTACGGTGGCTACATACCTGTTTCACCATGTGTGAGTCTTAAATTTTCCGAATAATGACCACCCTTAAATGTGGGTTGCATTTCTGTAAAAAAATCATACAGGTAGCCAACGGAAAACCCAAATAATTAAAAAAGTCCCCTTTCCTTTTTTCCTTTTAATTGTTCACGCACATTTATTAGCGTTTATTACTTTGCTTACGCAATCATAAAAATTAAATAACCCTTTGTTTATTCCGTTTTGTTAATTCTGAGAATCAAAAAAAAAGAAAAAACCTTACCATAGACAAAGTTGTGCATATGTCGAAATTTTTGAAATTCATACCTTTACTCAATTGCGAATAAAAGCGAAACGCGTGCATCGATTTTCATGATCTTTGTCTCATTTTGCTCATAGGTTATGTGGCTTTACGTAAAAGTAATAAGATTTGACATTTTTTTTCATTTTGGATTTTTTATGGATTTAAAAAACGGAAAACCCAAATAATTAAAAAAGTCCCCTTTCCTTTTTTCCTTTTAATTGTTCACGCACATTTATTAGCGTTTATTACTTTGCTTACGCAATCATAAAAATTAAATAACCCTTTGTTTATTCCGTTTTGTTAATTCTGAGAATCAAAAAAAAAGAAAAAACCTTACCATAGACAAAGTTGTGCATATGTCGAAATTTTTGAAATTCATACCTTTACTCAATTGCGAATAAAAGCGAAACGCGTGCATCGATTTTCATGATCTTTGTCTCATTTTGCTCATAGGTTATGTGGCTTTACGTAAAAGTAATAAGATTTGACATTTTTTTTCATTTTGGATTTTTTATGGATTTAAAAAAAAAAAAATTAAATCTTTAGGCAAAAAATATATATTCATTTTTAACTTGGAAACTGTTGCTTGTATAGGAAAACAATATATGAACAGATTAAGGGAATTGTAATTTTAAATTTTTTAAAATTTAATTCAATTAAATCGGGCTAGTGGTTCCCGAGTTATGCCGGACGAAACAAATTAACCAAAAAAAATTTTTTAAATTAAAAAAAAAAAGATAAAAAAAAAAACAAAAGAAAAAAAAATTTATTGCGTTTTTCGAGCTCATGTCAAGGTTATCTACACAGAAAAAATTATCGCATCCCGAGTACATTTTGACTGTTGACTAGTGTTATTTTAGTCAATTTTCAATCAATGTTCAATTTTTCTCGTGAAGTCTAGTAAGTCTATGGCGCAACGATAAATGACATTAATTTGATTATGTGTGATTACATGAGCGTTTGGAAACCATTCATATTTTATTACCAGGATCTTCGAGAAATATTTTGATACCTTCATCGGCAAAATTGCATTTCCATCCATCCGGTCATCTAGCAGTACACTCAAAGGAATTTGTCAGTAAAAGAAAGCATAAAGTCTACTGAAAGTTCAGATTTTCTGCTGATTTTTCTGATTTTCAAGCAAATTATTTGCTTTTATTAAGAATGTTTTTAGATTTCATTATGATATCATAGTGATTCTTATCTACACTTTTTTAAAATTACTAAAAAATGGTATTAAATCTCCAAACATTTATTGTAGTACACAATTAAAAGTTCATAAGATATTGCTCTAGTCAAATGTCGAGAAGTGGCGAAATTAGCATTACACAATCTTTAAATTGGCACAATTCGTTTAGTTTGTTTGTATTTTTCATAACCTTTGTCCTAAATTCAAGAAAGTGTCCACGATTTTAATTGTAATTTTCGTGTTTTTACTGCATTATTGCCATTTCAGACGAGTTATTTTTAAAAATTCTAATTTTATTACTTCAGAAAGTCTAGAAGGGTTTAAAAAATTATATGTTCGAAACCTCTCTGGGGGGTTTGAACCCCCAAAACCCCCCCCTTACGCACGGCCCTGTTGATAGGTACCATTTTTATCCCTTTTTGCCCCATTTCACCCCCTACGGTTGAGAAGCATATTTTGGTACGTCTTTTTGTTATAGGGGGAATGCGCATACCCAACATCAAGTAAGTACAAGCAGACATAGTGAAAAAACATGCATACATACTGTAAAATATAAGGGATTATTATGGGTATTTTTAGTCCTTGTAAGGGAAAATTTTTTCCCTTTAGACCGCTTTCGCCCAGTTGTAATCCCAACCGATCTACGACTATAGGACACATTTATGTAAAATTCTGACGGACGGATCGTCTTAGAATTTTATGACGATCAAGAATATATATACTTTATAGGGTCTCAGGTCGATATTTCAAGGTGTTACAAACGGAATGACAAAGTTAGTATACCCCCTTCCTGGATGTGGAGGGGATAAAAAACCGTATTTCTGCACTGTTAAATTGGCCATAATTCGTGAATTTTTATACACTCCATGAGAGTATTATGTCTTTGTGCATTTGTTTGTAACATCCAAATGCAAGCGAGATAGACCCATTATTAAGTATACCGATCGACTTAGAATCAGTTTTTGAGTCGATTTAGTAATGTCCGTCTGTCAATATATTGTTGTAATCAAATTACAGGTCGCAATTATAGTCCGATCTTAACAAAAATTGGCACAAATAAGTTTTGTGGATCAAGGACGAACGCTATTTAATTTGAGGTAAATCGGTTCAGATTTAGATATAGCCCCCATACAAATGTCGCTCCCGATTTGACATTTTCCGCTCTAGAAACGACATATTGTACTCGATTTTCTTTAAATTTGGCACAACATCTTATAATCCAACTAGAAACACATATGCAGAAAGTGGGTAAGATCGGTTCAGATTTTAGATATAGCCCAAATACAAATGTTGCTCCCGATTTGACATTTTCCATTGTAGAAACCACATATTGTACTCGATTTTCTTTACATATGGCACAACATCTTATAATCGAACTAAAAACATATGTGCAGAAATTAGGTAAGATCGGTCCAGATTTTAGATATAGCCCAAATACAAATGTTGCTCCCAAATGTTTAATCGATTTTGGCCAAACTATACATATTATATTCACCTATTTCGTGCCAGATTTCAATATACCCCCATACAAATGTCCTTTCCGATTTAACATTTTTTGTCAAACTCATACATTTAAAGGATACAAAAATCCTTCCCGTTTTCACTTTTTCACCGAATTAAATTGTATTCGAATAGAAAGTAGAGTGTATCATAGAGTCGGCCCCGCCCGACTTTGGCCTTTCCTTACATGTTTTTATACTCTACACCACTTCGTGGACTAGGGTATTATAAGTTAGTTTTCCGCCAAATGTTTGTAACACAAAGAAATAATCGAGCTAGACCCACCTTTAAGTATACGGATCGGCTTAGAATCACCAGCTGAATCGATTTACCGATGTCTGTCTGTCCGTCTGCTGTCCATCTAAGCTTGTTCGCACTCTACACGTCGCAATTGCTGTCCGATTATCATGAAATTTGGCAGCAGTTACTTTTTTTGGCCAAGGACGATATTGTGCCAATTCTTTAAAATTTTCACAAAATTCTATAATTGAACTAGAAACACCTATGCTGAAAGTGGGTAAGATCGGATAGATATAGCCCTCATATGAATTTCACTCCCGATTTGACTCTTTTCACTCTAGATACCATATATTATAACAAATTTTCTTCAAAATTGGCAAAACATTTTGTATTTAAACTAGGAATACCTATGGTAGGTCAGATTGGTTCCCATTCAAATTTCGCTCCCGATTTGACTTTTTCTGCTCTAGAAACCACATATTTTAACAGACCTTCTTCAAATCTTGTAAAATATTTCAACTAGAAACACCCATGATGAAAATGGGTCAGATCGGTTTAGATTTACATATAGCTCCCATACAAATTTCGCTCTCGGATAGACATTTTCCGCCCCAGAAACCTCGAATTTTCACCGAATTTCTTCAAAGTGAGCATAACACGTTATATTTGAACTTGAAGAGCTTATTGTGAAAGTTAGTCACTTTATACCATGTTTGGATATGGCACCGATACAAATATTCTTTTCGATTTCACAAATTGGACCAGGTTATATTAGCCTGTGATTAGAAAACATAAACAAATTCTTCCCGTTTTCACTTTTTTACCGAATTGAATTGTATTCGGATAGAAAGTGGAGTGTATCATACAGTCGGCCCCGCCAGACTTCAGCCTTTCCTTACTTGATTTATAAATAGTTTATTTTACTGCTTTTTACCTACATATAATAAGTTTGGCATACACTAGATATAATACGATACTGCATACCACACACGGAAGACACATACATATGCACGTATGAAGGCTATACCAAAATCCATACCGATCTGTCCTATTTATACACCAAATAGTACAAGTACAAAAACAGTGACATGTACCAAATTTCAGTATGATCGGTAGTTTACATAGAAGAAAGTAACAAATTAATATTTTGTAATCAAATTGCAAATATTTGTATACTATAGCGAACTATAACGATCCTAAAAATTCTAATTTTCGTCGAATTTCATGCGTCCTGTTACAGCTATTTGCTCGGTACCCGTTTTCCCATTTCCACCTAAAACTACTAATATCGAATGAAATCTAGTTTTTCGCTTCTAAGCAGTGTACATTAATTTCATTATTCTACCCGCACCCGATTGGTTGGTACTGTGCTTACCTCCTTTTGTCCAATTTTTGGCGTAAAAGAAGATATTCCGAAAAATTATTTTTTTCCCATCCTATGGTGGAGGGTATACAAAATCTGATTTGTAACCACGATCCTTCTTTCGAAATTGCCTCTTGTACTTGCAGAGGAAATTGACAACGGTTTTCGGTTTCGGGTTGGATATCCCTAACCAGTACAAGAGGGCCAACGGGCACTAACCAAAAAAAAACAGAAAGTTGCCATAAAACATTGACAATCGGCCATCATACTAACCAACAATGACACTTATCGTGCGTGTGTGTGTGTGTGTGAGTCTGTACGTGAATATACGTATGTATGTTTGTTGTTACTTTTTTACAGCATGTCTTCCTTTCCTTAATGCCATTGAGTTTTTATGGTGCTGCTCATGTGGATGGACGTGTGGTGTGTCTTAGTGTGTGTGTGTTAGTGTCTGTGTGTGTTAGTGTCTGTGTGTGTTCTTAGCCAAGTACATACAACCAGTGTAAGTACGAAACGAAGCAAATAAGACGGACTAAGTTTTTTTAGGTTAATTGCTTACGATTGCCGAGGATGTTTCAGACAAACTCCATAATAAAAGTGGAATGACAAAAGAGCAGTTACATAAAATATTTGCAACAAACATTGTAACGGCCACAACACAAGATTTGCAATGGCTAGGAATGGCCGACTGACTGGCTTAGCAGCAGCAACAAACTATGGGGTGTGGATTTGGGCGGCTCGAATGGCCTGATATTCAGTTATGCATTTTTTGCTTCCTTGCCTGAGACACACAAACATAAGTAAGAGAAACGTTGAGGATATTTGGCCATAATAATTGGGTGAATGTCCCCCTTTTTTAAGTTCATTATATGCATCAGCTGATTTTAGCAGAAATGTATGTGTAACGTAAGGAAATTTAAAAATAACTTATAACAATTTATTTTCAATTTAAACTTCAGAATTCGATTCGATTGAACGGGACTGAAATGCCAAGGACATAATATGTGCAATTGTTCTTTAATGGCACATATTACATGGACGGCCGGAAAATTAGAAAGATAGAGAGAATGATTTTTTTCTCTTTTTCGACAAAATTTTCAAAATATTTTTTATAAGATTGAACAAAGTTTTTATTCTCAATTATTTTTGTATATTATTTTTGTGGTTCAATTTTAAGGGCCAATGTTGATTTTGAATTAAACACAAATTATTTAGGAAATTATTGTTATTTCTTTTTATTATTGTATGGTTCAATTATGTATGGAACAAAATATCGTCCAAAGGGCCGCCGCTATCTTGGCGGCACACCTTCATCCGATGGTCCAAATTTTTGATGATGCTGAGGCATAATTGGGTTCTATGCCGTTAATGTGCCGAATTATCTAACCCTTAGCTCTTGAATTATTGCTGGCTTATCGACGTACACCTTTTCTTTCAAATAACCCCAAAAAAAGAAGTCGAACGATGTCAAATCACATGATCTTGGCGGCCAATTGACATCGCCACCACGTGAGATAACACGGCCATTGAATTTGTCGCGCAAAAGAGTCATTGTTTCGTTAGCTGTGTGGCAAGTGGCACCGTCCTGTTAAAACCACATATCGTCCACATCCATTTCTTCCAATTCGGACCATAAAAAGTTCGTTATCATCTCACGATAGCGAAGACCATTCACAATAACTGACTGACCGGCCATAAACCGCAACAAACATTCACTCTTTGTGGGTGCATTGCTTTTTCGACAATCACTCTTGATTTTATCATTCGCCCAAATGCGGCAATTCCGCTTATTGACGAATCCACTGAGGTGAAAATGTGCCGTATCACAGAAGATGAGTTAATTCGAAAATTGATCATCCACTGTTGCCATTTCTTGCCACCATTGACAACGTTTGGAATGGTCAAGAGGCTTTAGTTCTTGAGTCAATTGCACCGTATAAGCGTGTAAATGCAAGTCTTTATGCATAATGTTCATCCACGACGAGCGTGAGAGGTGCAATTGTTGGGCACGACGACGAGTTGAGCCACACTATCCCGAACAGTAGCAATATTTTCTGCAGTACGAGCTTGTGCTTTCACATCTCCTACTCCTACGGTTTGCTCAAATTTTTGCACGATTTTGCCGATTATAAGTACATTTGGACGATTAAATTGAACGAAAAAATCACGAACTTCACGATATGCATTTTGATTTGAACGCCCATTTTCATAATAAGCCTGAATAACTTTAACGCGTTGCTAGATTATGTATTTTTCCTTGGTTCAAATTGAAATGTCAAATGAAGTAGAGAAATGTCAAATGAAATGCAGAAAAAACTTGACGCTCGGGTGTGGTTCACATTCAACATCGGCCCTTACAATTTAACCATCCTTTATATACTTTTTGGGGTCTCCGATTAATATTTTAAGGTATTACAAATGGAATGACAAAGTGAATATACCATAGGTGAAGGGTATAAAAAAGAATATGCAATCGTGTTACTTTTGAAAAAATTTAAAAAAAATACCAAAATTCCCAGAAACGGGAAATATAAAATCCCAATTTGCATATTTCCGCATTTAAGCAAGTTCTTCTGAACAACTTTCCAAAAAGTTTATAAAAAATAATAAATTTTCACAATTGAATGGGAATGCATTTTTCGTATGGGGTCACAGAGATAAGGTGTCGAATTTGCACCCAAAGGTTTCGGGTAAGAATCTCCAACAAAAAGTGAATATCCCACTAATGAATTTTTCGTACGGGTCACTGCACCCAAAGGTTTCGGGTACGAATCTCTTTCGCCACAGGCGTTTCTAGTTGGATTATAAGATGTTGTGCCAAATTTAAAGAAAATCGGGTGCAATATGTGGTTTCTAAAGCGGAAAAAGTCAAATCGCGTGCGACATTTATATGGGGTATATCTAAATCTGAACCGATTTGCCTCAAATTAAAAAGCGTTCGTCCTTGATCCACAAAACTTACTTGTGCCAATTTTTGTTAAGATCGGTCCATAAATGCGACCTGTAATTTGATTACAACAATAGATGGACAGACAGATGGAGTATTATGTCTTTGTGCATTTGTTTGTAACACCAAAAAGGAAGCGAGATAGACCCATTGTTAAGTATACCGATCGACTTAGAATCACTTTCTGAGCCGATTTAGCAATGTCCGTCTGTCCATCTATTGTTGTAATCAAATTACAGGTCGCAATTATAGTCCGATCTTGACAAAAATTGGCACAAATAAGTTTTGTGGATCAAGGACGAACGCTATTTAATTTGAAGCAAATCGGTTCATATTTAGATATAGCCCCCATACAGATCTCGCTCCCGATTTGACATTTTCCGCTCTAGAAACCCCATATTGTACTCGATTTTCTTTAAATTTGGCACAACATCTTATAATCCAACTAGAAACACATATGCAGAAATTAAGAAAGATCGGTTCAGATTTAGATATAGCCCCCATACAAATGTCGCTCCCGATTTGACTTTTGCCGTTTTAGAAACCACATATTGTACCCGATTTTCTTTAAATTTGGCCCAACATCTTATAATCCAACTAGAAACAACTATGCAGAAAGTGGGTAAGATCGGTTCAGATTTTGATATAGCCCCCATATTTTACTTTTGCCGCTCTAGAAACCCCATATTGTACTCGATTATCTTTATATTTGGTACAACAGCATATAATCCAAGTAAAAAACCTATGGTGAAAGTGGGTAAGATCGGTTCAGATTAAATTATAGCCCAAATACAAATATTGCGCCTAAATGTTCAACCGATTTTGGCCAAACTATACATATTATATTTCACATATTTCGTTCCAGATTTCAATATACCATTATACAAATGTCCTTTTCGATTTAACATTTTTTGTCAAACACATACATTTATAGAATACAAAAATTCTTCCCGTTTTCTCTTTTTCACCAAGGTAAATTGTATTCGGATAGAAAGTGGAGTGTATCATAGAGTCGGCCCGCCCGACTTTAGCCTTTCCTTACTTGTTTTTTATTAGCTGCGCATATAAACTGAACTGACCTCTTAATACCGCAGGGTTAGATTTCCCAAAATATTGATTTGGGACGTCGAAAAATCAAAGCAGGATATCAAATAGCTTCTTTTGGAGCTTGATGTGTAACATCGACGTCATTGACTGATACTGATATTTTATATCGGTCTATACCTTAAGGTATCATCTCTAATTCGATCCGAATTTTGTAACATTCACATTTAATAATATCGGAAATCTAATTGAGCGCAAAATTAAAACATATCACTCTGGCAATAAAAAGGAAAAGACTCGAGAGCATTGATGGAAGCAGAAAAGGTACAAAATGTGTATTTAATAATTATATCAACAGCTAAACGTACAAAATTTGTGAACACCTCCAATATATTTCTATCAAAAAATTAATCTTACTTAGCAGATGACATTTATAAGAACATATGTCTCGTATTGAATTCTGACAGCATCCTGATTTAGATATAATACATATTTGCATTCCATAAAGTATTTCTTGTGGTGTCCGAAGGAAAGTTCAAAAAACAAACAACATAAAACAAGATCGGCATTTTAAGTGGATTTTCAGTTAAAATATGAAATTAGAAAATTGTAAGTAAGTATGTCTATAGCAATTGAATTCTCATGGTTTAATGTATTTGTGTTCAATAATCTCAAAAAGGTATACAATTAATATAAAAAGTACCATTTTAACTTATATAAATATAAACTTATAACTTATATAAATATATCAAATTTTAAAAGCCGAAAACCGAGTTTTTAAAAATTGTAAATTTTTGAACAAACATTCCTATTTGTGGTTTGTTTTCAGGAGCGTTTAGCTCACGGATGGCTTGACGCAGGAACGAAATATTTTGCAAACTATCATTAAGCCAGGGCTGTGGAGTTGAGGCAAAATTGCTCGACTCCGGCCCTGACTCCAGCATTTGAAAATGTTTCGACTCCGGATGTTCAATCAATAATATTTAGTGGTGTATTTTTGTCAATAATTATAATAATGTATATAAAAAAACCTTTTATTTCATAAAAGAAAAAAAAAACAAGTATTCACATTGCAGTTGCTACTAATCCCACATCACGAATAATTTTCGGGTAATAACCAATCCTTTTTGTCCTTTTTCTGTAAAAATTTTTTATTTCATCCAATTCCCGATAAAAGTTTTGTTTTTGTATTTCAACGGAATCAATTCTTAACCTTTTAGCCTTATTTTGCTCTAAACTATCGAAATACTTTTCGAAGACGTCAGAAGGTGTTGATACGTGAAACGGTATTGCACAATTAATCTGGACCATCTGGACTACAAGTTTTTTTGCATTATTACTCCCAGTTCATATAAACCTTGCCATCCCACTAACGCTTGATAATGGTTTAATAAAATTGTATTTAAAGGGTCGACATATATTCCCGCCAATAGAATAGAATTCTTTATTATTTCCGTTTCTCTTCTAGTCATTGAAGAAGCGAGATATACCCATTGCTAATTATACCGATCGACGTAGAATCACTCTTTGAATCGTTTTAGCAATGTCCGTCTATCTGTCTGTATGTCCGCCAGTCTGTCTGTCCATCTATTCTTGTGATCAAAGTACAGGTCTCAATTGTAGGCGGAATCAAATGAAACTTTGCACAAAGAAGTGTTTCGGGATAAGGACGAACGCTATTTAATTTGAAGAAAATCGGTTCAGATTTAGATATAGCCCTCATACGAATTTCACTCAGTATTTGACTCTATTCACTCTAGATACCACATATTTTAACAGATTTTCTTCAAAATTGTCAAATCAACTTGCATTTCCAATAGAAACACATATGGTGAAAATGGATCAGATCGGTTCATATTTATATATAGCTCCCATACAAATTTCACTCTCAATTTGACTATTTCCGTTCTAGAAACCACATATTTCATCAGATTGTCTTCAAATTTGGCAAAAAAATTTATATTTAAACTAGGAACACTGCTGGTGAAAAAAGGTCAGATCGGTTCAGATTTATATAATGCTCCCATTCAAATTCCGCTCTCGATTTGACTTTAACTGCTCTATAAACCACACATTTTAACAGATCTGCTTTAAATTTGGGATAATATCTTATATTTCCACTAAAAACACCCATGGTGAAAATGGGTCAGATCGGTTCAGATTTATATATAGCTCCCACACAAATTTCACTCCCGATTTGCCTTTTATCGCTCTAGAAACCACATGTTTTAACAGATCTTCTTCAAATCTTGCAAAATATATTATATTTCAGCTTGAAATACCCATGGTGAAATTGGGTCAGATCAGTTCAGATTTATATATAGCTCCCATGCAAATTTCGCTCCCAATTTGACTTTTCCCACACTAGAAACCACGCATTTTATCAGAATGTCTTCAAATTTGGCAAAAACATCTTATATTTAAACTAGAACAGTTCTAGTGAAAAAAGGTCAGATCGGTTCAGATTTATATATAGCGCTCATTCAAATTTCGCTTCCGGCTTGACTTTTTCCGCCCCAGAAACCACGAGTTTTCACCGAATTTCTTAATATTGATCATAACACGTCATACTTGTACTGAAAGAAACTATTGTGTAAATGGGTCCCTTTTTCCATGTTTGGATATAGCCCCGATACAAATATTCTTCTCGATTTGACAAATTGGGTCATGTCATATCAGCCTATGATTACAAAAATCCTTCTCGTTTTCACTTTTTAACCAATTTGACTTGTATTCATATAGTCGGCCCCGCCCGACTTTAGCCTTTCCTTACATGTATTGGTTACAATATAAGGACCATGTAAAAGCTTTTCGAAAATCAATTCATCTCAATATTTTTATACACTCCACGAAAGTATTATGTCTTTGTGCATTTGTTTGTAACACCCAAAAGGAAACGAGGTAGACCCCTCGTTTATAATACAGATCGCCATTTAGCAATGTCCGTCTGTCTGTCCGTCTGTCCATCTATTGTTGTAATCAAATTACAGGTCGCACTTATGGTCCGATCTTAACAAAAATTGGCACAAGTATGTTTAGTGGGTCAAGGACGCTATTTAATTTGAGGCAAATCGGTTCAGATTTAGATATAGCACCATACAAATGTCTTTCCCGATTTGACTTTTTCAGCTTTAGAAACCGACTCGATTTTCTTTAAATTTGGCACAAGATCTTATAATCGAACTATAATCATCTGTGGCGTAAGCGGGTTAGATCGGTTCAGATTTAGATATAGCCCCCTTACAAATGTCGCTCCCGATTTTACTTTTTCCGCTCTAGAAACCACATATTGTACCCGATTTTCTTTAAATTTGATACAACATCTTATAATCCAACTAAAAGTACCTATGCTGAAAGTGGGTAAAATCGGTTCAGATTTAGATATATATTTATTTATATATATACAAATGTTGCTCCCAAATGGCTAAACTTTACATATTTTATTTCTCCTATGAACATACACGATAAAAGCGGGTCACATCGTTCAATATTTCAATATACACCCACACAGATGTCCTTTCCGATTTAACATTTTTTGTCAAATACAGACTTTTACAGGATACAAAAATCCTTCCCGATTTCACTTTTTAACGAATTGAAGTGTATCATATAGTCGGATATAGCCTTTCCTTACTTGTTCTGCTAATGCGAGGTCATTATTGTCCAAATCGTTTAATATCTTTTCATTTCAATTTCAGCATTATATACGTACTTTTCCAACGAGTCGCTTGATCTATAATAGCTCCTTAGCCTGTACGTCTCTTTAAAATTACATCAATAAATTGATACTACATTAACTTTAGTTCTACTTTAATTTTTTTACATTTATACACAATTATAAAAATTGTGTTCACAGAACATGTCTCAGACTAATATTTTAAGTTTTAAAGCCCTTATTTATTCAATTTTTTTTCAGCCAGGAAATATATTATAATTTCTAATAACGAAAAAAAAAAAACATTTACCCGGAGTCGGAGTCGACCATTTTTTTCGACTCCGTTTCCGACTCCAGCAAATTTCCTAATGTAATAATATGTATACACTTGCACGTCACGTCCATCAAGGACCCCTGGTAAAGTTTCGTTTATATTCTCTGCTGCGCACCTGCATTATACTCCTGCAATTAATGAACATATTTACCCCAGCCTCAATATGGTTTTGCCTGTATCAAGCAGACGTACAGAACGATTCGATTACAATCATAATAAAATTCGACATTCACTTCGGAAAAAAAGATGCATAAAATTTGATGACATATTTCACTTAACATAAAAATTAAATCAATAACGACCACCACCGCATAAACATAAACAACTCCGATAAACAACAACAGCGATAATGAATTAAGTCTTTAAATATTTATTTTCACATAAAAATCCACTTACAAAAAATGAGGAAAGAAAAAAAAGCAGAAACAAATCCAACCAAAAATAAAATAAAAGGAACGTGCATTTAATGTCCATGTGGTGGTTAGTCCTGCCCATAAGTGCTAGTTAGAGCGCGAGCGAGTGCGTGGAATGTAACACTCGCAAAACTAAATTACAAATCAGAATGTAATTTTCTCTTGTTCGGTATGTGTGATAATAATACCAAGCTCAGTGTGTAGTGTCCTTCACAACATAAATGGAGATGATGATGACGATGGTAGTGGCCATGGGGGTGTGTGGCATGGAACATGTTTATGTGATTTGTTTGTTGTTGTTGTTGCTGCTGCTGCTGCCTGGTTTCGTGTATAAAAATTGTAACAGAAGTGGCAAGACAGCATGTGTTTTATTTACAACTACAACAATAATACGAGTGCCAACAACGGCCACAGCAAAAAAAAGTAATAATGACAAAAACTCGGCATGACATTAAAACGGTACTCAAAACAATGACCACGAAAAAATCATAAACAATGAACAACACACACACACACATAGAGAGACTCGTGGATGACAGGATGTTCACAAACAGACAAGCACACGGACTCACACACCAACCGACAGCCATATCTGTATGGCCTCACAACATAAAACACTTTCACGACAACACACACACACTGCTGTGGACACACCACAGCAAACTTTCATAAATATTAAATGTGTGTGTGTGTGTGGAGAACGTGCTGTCGTCTCAGTTCCGGAAATTGTGAGGCCTACGCAAAAGAGGCCTGGAAAGGCCTGGCTTCTCTGAGATTCACTACTCATTCAAATAGGCCACACTGCATGAAAAACGTCCGTAGCCGAAACGATATTGTCGGTTGCTGCAGCGAAAGTCAACCAATGTCGGTGTTCGTTGCTGCAACAAATCTTTATTTAATGGAAATTATAGATCCACAACGAATATTTTCGATACTGCAACAATGGCGTTTCGTTGCTGCAACAACGATGTTACGTTTCTGCAACTGCTCTGGGTGCTTGCTGCAACAATGGGGCTTCGTTGCTGCAACATATTCGAAAGTTCTTGTTCTGGAACTAAAATTTCTATTAAGTACAGTTTCGTTGCTGCAACGAAATTCAGATGTTAGTTTATTTTCAAAAAAAAATTAGTCCAGGCTTGGAACGTTTTTCGTTCAGTGTAGAGATAGTTCCATGCGAATATAATTCCATTGTTCGGAATGGCGTCCAATTACTTATGACAGAACCCCAGCAACATGGATGAGAATTACACATGTACATTAGGATGGGTCACGAAAGTAAATTGCAAATGATTATTGAATTGAATTGTTCAATAATGATCAACAAAATATTTCGTCACTGGGTCAAGCCATCTGTGAGCTAAACGCACCTGAAAACACCTCTAAATAACATGTTTTTCATTTGTAATTTGTATACCCTTCACCTCCAGAATGGGGGTATACTAACTTGTAACACATTGAAATATCGACCGGAGACCCTATAAAGTATACATATTCTTGATCGTCATAAAATTCTAAGACGATCTAGACACGTTCGTCCGCCCGTCTGTTGAAAGCACGCTAAGTATCTAAACGAAAGGAGCTAGGACATCCATATATATATATATATATAAAGAGTGATTTTTTTGAGGTTAGGATTTTCATGCATTAGTATTTGACAGATCACGTGGGATTTCAGACATGGTGTCAAAGAGAAAGATGCTCAGTATGCTTTGACATTTCATCATGAATCGTCTTACAAACGAACAATGCTTGCAAATTATTGAATTTTATTATCAAAATGCGTGCTCTGTTAAGAAAGTTCATTGCGCGCTTCCATTTTATGGTCAGTTTAATCGACCCACTGAAGCGGCTATTCGGGCTATTGTGACTAAATTTCGCACCAAATTTACATTGTTGGACATTAAACCACCAACACGCTTACGTAGAGTGCGAACTGAAGAAAATATCGCAGCTGTATCGGCCAGTGTTAATGATGACCACCAATTTTCGATTCGTCGCCGTTCGCACCAATTGGGTCTCTGTTACTCAAAAACGTGGAAATGCCAAAATTGGACTAAGCGGATGGACCACCTAAGACGCAGCCGCGGTCAACATTTAAATGAAATTATCTTCAAAAAGTAAATGTCATGGACCAATCTAACGTTTCAAATAAAGAACCGATGAGATTTTGCAAATTTTATGCGTTTTTTTTTTAAAAAAGTTATCAAGCTCTTAAAAAATCACCCTTTATATATATACAGGGTTTTCTAAAAAATTATATTGGTATTCAAAGAAAAATGTATTTTTTTGAGATAAATGATCGGATGTTTATCTCATAATAAAGAGGAAGATATGACGTTATTAATGAAAAACAACATCAGCCAAATGGCCACCACGACCACACTTACAAGACCATATCCTTTTCATGAAAATTTCTGTAACCAAATCGCAAAGTGGCTGACCTATGTCCTCGATAGCCTCACGAGTTCTATCTTTGAAGTCTTGAATCGACGCTGGGCTGTTGGCGTAGACCTTATCTTTCACGTGGCCCCAAAGGAAGAAATCGCATGGTGTTAAATCAATCAAGATCTCGGTGGCCAATTGTGATCATCTCTTCGAGAGATAACACGGTCCGGATACTTTTCCCGTACAAGAGCAATGGTTTCGTTGCTTGTGTGGCACGTATCGCCGTCTTGTTGAAAGTAAACGTTGTCCAGATCAATACCATCCAATTCCGACCATAAAAAGTCATTAATCATCTCTCGATAGCGCAATCCATTCACCGTAACTGTTGATCCAACCTCGTTTTCGAATATGTAAGGTCTAATTACCCCGCCGGACCATAAACTGCACAAAACAGTCACACGATGAGGATGGAGAGGCTTCTCAACAATAACTCTTGGGTTTTCCGAGCCCCAGATGCGACAATTTTGCTTGCCTCATCAGTCAAGTTGATTTTTCGATGGAATTCCGGATCATTTTCATTCATGAGTTTTAATAATTTCAGTGCGTTGTTGAAGCGTGTATCGTTTCATTTTTAGTTTCTACTTGTCAAATGTCAAAGAATAAAAGCTTCAAAAGCGACAGCTACTGAAATACCGGATGATTCAAAATAACACCTCTTGTTGGAAATCCCTGTATAAGTGGACGAAATCGGCCTAAAGGGAAAGCATTTTCCCTCACAAGAACTAAAAATACCCATAATATTCCCCAATATTTTAGAGTATTTAAGCACATTTTTTAATATATCTGCTTGTATTTACTTGATATTGGGTATGCGCATTCCCCGTGCACCATGAAGTGATTTTTATTCGTAGGGGGATTCGTAGGGAAAGGGATAAAAATGGTACATATCAAACGACAACATCTAGACATACAATGTGCATGGTGTGTACTTTCCTCTAATTGAGTAGATACATAATACAAAAGTATTTTTCCCAAATTCGTACTTTTAAGGGGTAAAATGGGAATAGAGAGATAAAAATGGTACCAAACAAACGGCTGCACCTAGAATAATGAAATTCGGTGAATACATTCCATAGACACGGAAAATAAACGGATTGTTTTGAAATACCTACTTTTTGGGGTTAAATGAAACTAGTAAATCAAAAAAAAATTTTTTTTTTCAAATCCATGCTTTATGCAAGCAGAATTCTATTGGGCCTAGAAATTCTTTTTTATTTATCTTTTGTAGAAGGAAAAATTACTGCAAAATTTCAGTTTTTTATCTGCCATAGAACGGCATATATTCGAAAATGGGTTTTAACTTCGTATGGGAGGTGCCACGCCCACATTTCCATTACCGCCCATTTTTGTCACAACTACTCACATTAATGCTAGATGCACTTACACAAAATTACAGTAGGTGTAATTTTGGTTTTAACTTCATATGGGAGGTGCCACGCCCACTTTTGCATTACCGCCCATTTTAGGCGCAACTACGCACATTGATGCTAGATGCACTTACACAAAATTTGAGCACTATACGTGTCATAGAACTGACACTATTCGATAATATGTTTTAACTTCGTATGGGAGGTGGTACGCCCACTATTCCAATACCGCCCATTTTTGGCAGAACTACGCACATTGATGGTAGATGCACTTACACAAAATTACAGCACTCTAGGTGTCATAGAACTGACTATATTCAATAATAGGTTTTAACTTCGTATGGGAGGTGCCACGCCCACTTTTCCAATACCGCCCATTTTTGGCACAACTATGCGAATTGATGCTAGATGCACTTACACAAAATTTCAGCACTCTAGGTGTCATAGAACTGACAATATTCAATAATAGGTTTTAACTTCGTATGGGAGGTGCCACGCCCACTTTTCCAATACCGCCCCTTTTTGGCACAACTATGCGAATTGATGCTAGATGCACTTACACAAAATTTCAGCACTCTAGGTGTCATAGAACTGACAATATTCAATAATAGGTTTTAACTTCGTATGGGAGATGCCACGCCCACTTTTCCAATACCGGCCATTTTTGGCACAACTATGCGAATTTATGCTAGATGCACTTACACAAAATTTCAGCACTCTAGGTGTCATAGAACTGACAATATTCAATAATAGGTTTTAACTTCGTATGGGAGGTGCCACGCCCACTTTTCCAATACCGCCCCTTTTTGGCACAACTATGCGAATTGATGCTAGATGCACTTACACAAAATTTCAGCACTCTAGGTGTCATAGAACTGACAATATTCAATAATAGGTTTTAACTTCGTATGGGAGGTGCCACGCCCCTTTGTCCAATTGGTCAAATTTTTCCATTTCCTTGTATTGTCATCGAAAATGATTAAGTGTGCAAAATTTGAGCAAAATTGGTTGAGAAAAAAGCTTTCAAAAATTGATTTCAAATTTTGTGGCACACAAACATATATAGAAAGTAACCTTATATAAAGCATGGAAAAAAGGGATAAAAGTAGTACCAACCACGTGACTGCAGCTAGTGGCATGAAATTCAGAGTATACATTCCTCTGACTGACGTAGACACCAAAAATAAAAAGTTTTTTTTTCAAATTCGTACTTTCAAGGGATACAATGGGTACAGAGGGATAAAAATAGTACCAACTAAACGACTTACTATAATGACGGAATTCGGTGTATACATCCCTCTTACTGCATATACATGTAAAATAAAGAGATTTTATGGGGGTAAAGTATAATACCTAGACTGCATATACACGCAAAATAAAAAGATTTTTCCAAATTTGTACTTTTTACTTTTACGGCAAAAAATGGTTGAATCATGAAGTTGATTATTTTGCACTATTTATGTGAGATAATAAATAAGAGGAATCAGTACCTTTCAAATGATGTCTAAATGACGAAAAATTACGTCACTGACTCCATTTTTGTGAAATAATTTAATTTTGGCTGTGAAAACCAGCCAAAATGTTTAAATGCTTTTTACAAAAATGGACGCTGCGGCGTCAATTTCATTCCGATGTTCATCTTTTATGCAGCATTCAAAAGGTATTGACTTCAGGACAGCGACCCAGCCTAATGTACATTTCGCGAAATTAAAATGCTGTATAAACCCTATTAATTTGAAAATAAATTAACTGAAAAATATAGATTTGTCCAAACAAGTAAGGAAGAGCTAAAGTCGGGCGGGGCCGACTAAATTCCGAATTCCACTTTCCACTTTCTTCCCGAATACAGTTCAACTAGCTAAAGCGGGTAGCAAAATTAGTATGGGAGCTATATATAAATCTAAACCGATCTGAGCCATGTTAGACAGTTGATCACCATAGTTGATATATAAGATATTTTACCAAACTTTAAGGAAATCTGTTTAAATATGTGGTTTCTAGAAGGGCAAAAGTAAGAACTGGAACGAAATTTGGATGGGAGCTATAAATAAATCTCAACCGATCTGACCTATTTTCACCATAGATGTTCCTAGTTGAAATATATGATGTATTACAAAAAAAGAAAATCTGTCAAAACATTTGGTATCTAGACTGAAAGGAGTCAAATCGGGAGTGAAATTCGTAAAGGGGCTATATATAATTCTGAACCGATTTTCTTCAAATAAAATAGCGTTCGTCCTTATCGCGTTAAACTTCGTTGCGCAAAGCTTCATTTGGTTCTGACTATAATTGTGACCTGTACTTTGATTACAAGAATAGATGGATAGACAGACGTGCAGACAGAAGGACATTGATTAATCGATTCAAAAAGTGATTCTAAGTCGATCGGTATAATTAACAATGGGTCCATCTAGCTTCCTTTAGGGTGTTTCAAACAAATGCACAAAGTCATAATACTCTCGTGGAGTGTATAAAAAGGTAATTTTGCTGCATTTGCTTTCCTTTACAGGCCTGCCAGTAGGCATACAAAGCCCCTCTCTGCCGCTGCTGGAGTAGAGCTCATTTCTCGCGAAACTAGTGATTCGCCACCAGAACGTGAGTGTCCAGAAGTTGATTATTTGTCATGTTTTCATTGCAGGAAAACTTAAATCAAATTTAAACTGGTATACTAAAGCGAATGTGTCAGAAATTGTCCAGATGATGCATGATCCAATCAAATATCTGTGGTATCCAGGAATAATCGTGTGTCTCGAAATTTCTTAATTTTGAGTTAGTTAGCCTTTTGTTACGGTTTTCTTTCGGGACAACAATTTAATAAATCTATTTTTTGACAAAGGACATTTATTTAATGTATACAATATTTTTGTGGGGCTGTATCTAAATCTGATCCGGTCTTACACACTTTCATCATAGATATTGCTATCTGAATTATGATATGTTGTGAGGGAAATAAGGTAAAATGTATGGTTTATAGAGCGGAAAAAGTCAAAGTCTTTGCTTCAAATTAAATAGCGTTTGTCCTTGACCCACAAATCTTACTTTTGCCAATTTTTATGAAGACCCGACAATAATTGCGACCTGTAATTTGATTACAATTATAGATGAACAGAAAGATGAATCAGAAAGTTATTCTAAGCCGATCTGTATAATAAACGATCGATCTATATCGTTTCCTTTTGGGTGTTACAAACAAATGCAAAAAGACATATTACCCCAGTGAATGGTATAATTAAGAATAACGTAAATAAAAAATAAATAAAGAATGCATCCATGTGTCGGAGACCTAAAAATGTAACCGACACATCAGTCGTTTGACAGCTTTTTTATAGTTGTGGGCTTCGTGGCGTATGTATGATATTATTTGGAATTAATATTAAGTATACGTAGATGAGACACTTCAAAAATCCCGTACATTTTAGTGAAGTGATCCTGAATTTCAATTAATATGTAGGTTTAATAAAATACATATATTTTTCATGATTATTTTGTATAACTGTTGCCTAAATTTCAATGCACGGGCGTATGAGGTCTTTGAGATTTTTGACGATTAACGAAGCCATCAAGACGAAATCCAGCTTCATCACTGCAAATGAGTTTCTCTTACTTTATTTGAGTGATTCCAATCAACTAAACAAACGACCATTGAATTATTGAAGCTAAGGTATCAGCGGAAAGCTCTTGACGACTGCATTAAAGCAACATAGTACATTGTCCATGTCCTGGTTGAACCAAGATTTTCAAGGTGTTCAAAATGTCAAAATATCAATTATCTATGAATATCCTATATTTCTATCCCACTACAATCCTAAATGCTGAACAAAATGAATTCGAAGGATTTAATTTAATAAATCTATTTTTTGACAAAGGACATTTATTTAATGTATACAATATTTTCAGAGAAATTGATTAAAAAATGACGGCATTCACAACAGAACACACAGCTACTGTAATTTTTATGGCGAGTTCTTCAACAGTTTCCGCTTACCGCAGTATCTAGAGAAGTACGTAGGATATTTTCCATATATGAATTTGTTACATAATGACAAGTATATAAAAGGGAGCAGTTCTGAAGCAGTATCCAAAATTGCAAATGAGTCGCTACCACCACCATGTATTGCATTCCACAGAAGCAGTTGATTTTCGTAGAATTGCAGTAAGATTACTTTAACTTTAAAGTTAAAGTATAACGTGTCATGCTCAATTTGAAGAAATTCGGTGAAAATACGCAGTTTCTGGGGAGGAAAAAGGTCAATCCAGGAGCGAAATTTGTATGGGAGCTATATGTAAATTTGAACCGATCTGACCCATTTTCGCCATGGGTGTTTTTAGTTGAAATATAAGATATTTTGCAAGATTTGAAGAAGGTCTGTTAAAATATGTGGTTTCTAGAGCAGAAAAAGTCAAACCGGGAGCGAAATTTGAATGGGAGCTATATATAGATCTGAACCGAGCTGGCCAATTTTCACCATAGGTGTTACTAATTTAAATATAAGATGTTTTGCCAAATTAGAATACAATCTGATAAAATATGTGGTTTCTAGAGCGGAAAAACTTTTTATAAATCTCAACCGATCTGACCCATTTTCATCATGGGTGTTTCTAGTTGAAATATAAGATGTTTTGCCAATTAGAATACAATCTGATAAAAGGTGTGGTTTCTGGGGCGGAAAAAATCAAATCGGGAGTGAAATGTGTGGGAGCTACATACAAACCTGAACCGATCAATGACGAACGCTATTTAATTTGAGGCAAATCAGTTCAGATTTAGATATGGCCCCCATACAAATGTCACTCCCGATTTGACATTTTCCGCTCTAGAAACCAAATATTGTACTCGATTTTCTCTCAAATTGGCACAACATCTTATAATCCAACTAAAAGCACCTATAGTGAAAGTAAGTAAGATCGGTTCACATTTAGATATAGCCCAAATACAAATGTTGCTCCCAAATGTTTAACCGTTTTTTAATTTATATTTCATCTATTTCGTTCGAGATTTGAATATACCCCTATACAAATTTCCTTTCCAATTTAAAATTTTTTGTTAAACACATAAATTTACAGGATACAAAAATCCTTCCAGTTTTCCCTTTTTGCCAGATTGAATTGTATTTGGATAGAAATTGGAATGTAGTATATAGTTGGCCCGCCCTACTTTAGCCTTTCCTTACTTGTTTTATAGTTGAGTCTAAAGAATATATTCTGAAAACACTGATAGGGTGATAAGGGATTTTATTATACCCTACACCACAGGGTATACTGTCTTTGTGTATTTGTTTGTAACACCCAAAATGAAACGAGATAGACCCATCGTTTATTATACCGATCGACTAGAATCACTTTTTGAGTCGATTTAGCGATGTCCGTCCGTCCGTCCGTCCGACCGTCTCCCCATCTATTCTTGTAATCAAAGTCCAGGTCGCAATTGTAGTTAGAACTAAATGAAACTTTGCACAACGAAGTTTTATGGGATAAGGTCGAACGCTATTTAATTTGAAGCAAATCGGTTCAGATTTAGACATAGCTCCCATACGAAATTTGTATATATATTACAAATTTCGCTACTGAAATAATTAATTAATTAATTAATCATCTAATGTTTCAAATAGAAATTACTATAGCGAAAGTAGGTCACATTGACTCAGATTATATATGGCTCCTGATTTGATTCTTCGCTCTAGAAACCACATATTTAACACTCCATTCATAGTTTGTGTTCAAATTTACTTACAATTACAGAGAGAAGTATGAAATTTGTAGTATATTCTCCTCTTATAGCTGCATCGTATATCACCCGTTTTAAATGTAATGTAAGTGTAGGGTATCATGTAGTCGGCCACGCCCGACTTTAACCTTCCTTACTTGTTTTTTTTTTTCTTAAATTTTGGTTGTTACCCTGTTGTTGGAACAAGTGTGAATGTTCTTTGTGGGGTCACAGGTGTGTGCTTCAATGATTAACTTGGGGTATCCCATCGTAAGGTGGTATAACAATTTAAATATGTGACTTATAGGACGGCAAAACTTCAAATAGAAACGAACACTTGCATGGGACAGTTCCATCAAAAACCGACCCACAAACCATAGTTTTGATTTTTTCGATTTTAATGCAATTCATTTTAATAGTTCTTGTGGATAAAATAGCATTTATCACAGCTAAATCTAGTGCGTGGTATGCCTTTTATAACCTTCCAAATTTGATACTCTTGGGAGTTTTAGTAAAGAGCTATCTTTGTTAATGATGTAATATCATTGGATTGAGTCGAAATTTATATGGGTTCATATTTTAAAGATATCTACTGTCGTTGAAGAAACGTTTGTTTAACACTGACCTGAATACAATATATCGAACGAATGGACATTAAATATAGATGTACTAGCGGGTGGTTGTAGCTGTTGTCAGTTATAATTCTTTCAAATATATAATCATGATTTTCCCCTCTAAAGAAGCCTATATTTTGTAATTTACAATAGCTGTGTCTGTATGTAAGTTACGTCCACATACATACGAGCACGTTACCATAAATATCTATGGCATGGTGGCAGTCACTATCAGGTACCATCACACAAGCACATCGATATCCTATTCCTCCGCAGGGCACACATATACTTACTCACATGAACATCAATATAATCATGGTCGTCATATGTATTATTATCGTGTTGTTGGTGTACTTACAGACATGCACACTAAGGTGGCCAGAAAAACAATAAATGGTTACATCTACGAAAACAGGATAAGAAAAAAAGTCAAAATGGCGTTACAGTCAGACGAACCTAATATGATGTACCCCCTATGGGAAGGGTAGGCAGTTGTTGTTTGCAGGCCAAAAAAATTATAATTGGTACAAGCATTTTATATAAAAACAATTGTATTCAAATATAGCAAACAAGGAAAGGCTCAATTCGGTCAAGGGCGACTATATGATACCCTCCACTTTCTACTCCATTGCAATTCAATTCGGTAAACACGGTGAAATCGGGAAGCATTTTTGTATGAGTCCTCGTCATGGACCATTGTGACTCTAGGTAAATATAACGCGTTCTTCCAAATTATGTAAATGTAAATGTATGTGTTTGAGAGAAAAAAATTAAATCGGAAAGGACATTTGTATGGGGATATATTAAAACGTGGAACGATGAGATCCGTTTTCACCATGTATGTTTATAGGTGAAATATAATGTGTAAATTTTGACCAAAATCGGTTAAACATTTTTGTGGGGCTGTATCTAAATCTGAACCGGTCTTACACACTTTCATCATAGATATTGCTATCTGAATTATGATATTTTGTGAGGGAAATAAGGTAAAATGTATGGTTTATAGAACGGAAAAAGTCAAAGTCTTTGCTTCAAATTAAATAGCGTTTGTCCTTGACCCACAAAACTTACTTTTGCCAATTTTTATGAAGACCCGACAATAATTGCGACCTGTAATTTGATTACAATAACACATGGTGACAAAATTTCAATTATTTTCTGCGGTTCAACTTTTTGGAGTCAATTTAGTTGTATGAGATAGTGATGTTCTTATCCTATAATTCACTTTTTTTGAATTGACTCTGGTTCTCGAGATAAACCGCTGTTTTAAAAATGAAGGAGGTTTCACCATATATTTTAGCATAACTCAGGAACAGTTTTTCCGATTTGGTTAAGAAAAAAATTTAAAAATCCGCGACTAAATTACATTCAAGTTACCCCTACAATGTTTTTTGATAAAGTCAATAATTTCGAAAATATTCAAATACTTCTTACAAAAAAAAAATTTTCATGGAAAATTGAAAACTTTTTTCTATTTGTTAAATGCATATAAAATCAAAAAAGTTACAAATGCCAATTTTTGATCTTTAATTATAAACATAGATATGTTACAAATAAAAGTAGCCATATTTCAATAAAATCGATTAACAAGTTTTGGATTAATTCACAATTTAGTGATGGTATCTCATTGTGATAAATTTTTTAAATGAACATTAATAACAGAAATATTCCATAATTATAAGAAACACCAGTTAAGAAAACCGTTTTGTATGGGATTTTCTTTGGTACTTTTTGTTGGGACAGTCCCGTTGTAGGTTCCAACAGTAGTCTGCCATCATATGGCTATCCCACCGTCCTTGGTATCTTTCCTCCATGATCTTGATGTCCTGGTGGAAGCGTTCCCCTTGTTCTTCACTATAATCGCCGAGGTTGTCAGGGAATTTATCCAAATGACTGTGCATATAATGCACTTTTATACTCATATTAGCTCCTAGTTTTTGGAAATTCTGGAGCATTTTGCTAACAATTTCTGCATAGTTCTTAGCTTTGTTATTCCCCAAAAAATTGTTGACAACTGATACAAAGCTTATCCATGCTTCCACTTCCATCTGAGTCATGTGATTTGTGAAATCATCGTTATTTATAAGAGTACGGATTTGTGGCCCGTCAAAAACATCTGCTTTTAACTTTTCTGTACTAAGACCAGGAAATGTTTGACAAATATATTTAAAGCAATCGCCATTCGCATCGAGTGCTCTTACAAACTGTTTCATAACGCCAAGTTTAATGTGGAGTGGTGGAAGAATGATTTTTTCTCGACTTATCAAAGGTTCATGAACGATGTTATCTTTTCCTACAGTCGTTCAGTCTTGATGGCCAGTCTGTCCTGCTCCAGTGTTCATTTTTTGCACGACTGTCCCATAGACATAGAAAACAGGGATATTTAGTGTATCCACTTTGCTGGCCCAATAAAAAGTTTACCATCTTTAAATCTACACAGACGGACCACTTGTGTTGATAATATGAAATCTTCTCTAACACCAGCTTGACGTTTTCATAGTCTTCTTTAAGTTTAGTCAAATGACCTACTGGAATCGAAGCCACTTTATTTCCATTATGTAGTAACACACACTTCAAACTTTTTTTTGAGCTGTGTATAAAAAGTCTCCAGTCTTTTGGTTGGTATATTGGAAGGCCCATTAAATTCAAAAGCCCAGAAATATCATTACAATATACAATATCATTCGCTTCGGTAAAGAATGGAAGAATGTCTCGCTCTCTGTTTCGGTAAGTAGTTATTCTTACGCCAGGCTGAATGCAACGTTTTTCTTTTAGTCTTGATGCAAGAAGTTCAGCTGATTTTTTCGATAAATTTAAATCTCGAATTAAGTCATTCTGCTCACCTTGAGAAAATCCTTGATAAGTAGAACTGCATTCTTCGTACTCATTCTCACTGCTGTTCTCATTCTGACTATCTAACATTTCAACATCATTAGAATATTTGGATGATAATGAAGTAAATACCGGTATTGGTAAATTTTCACTATGCAGCGTTGGTGGCTTAACGGATTGAACGTTTGGGTACAACCAAGACCGCTTTTTATATCGGTTCATGCCTTTTACATTTACAGCGCAAGAGTAACAATCATCAAGGTGGCTTCTTGGCTCTTCCCACGTCATCGGTATTCCAAACGGAAGCCCTTTGCGTTCTCCCTTGCTCCAATATCGAAGAGACTCGACACAAGTTTTACAAACTTTATGTGGGACCCAACATTTGTCTTGTTGTCCAAGTTGTTGTCCAAAATAAGCCTTATAAGCTTGTTTTACAAAAGCATTAATATTATTTAGTTGCTTTTCTGCACAATATTTACCACATATGTAGCAGAAATGGTCAGGGTTATTAGCACAAGATTTACGTGAAGAGTTCATCATAAGCAATGCCTTATAAATTGAGAAACTTTATTATTTCTTAATATTTTTTTAATTTTATTGTGGATAAGTCTCACCTTTTCACTTTCAACACAACGATTAACGAGGTCTTAGATTTTTTTTTGACATATGTACGTATTTATTCACTTGTCTGTCACATATCGTCTTTTCGGCCTACTTAAGTTGTTATAATTATGTGTCGTGTTTTTTATAGCTATGGAATATTTCTGTTATTAATGTTCATTTCAAAAATTTATCACAATGAGATACCATCACTAAATTGTGAATTAATCCAAAACTTGTTAATCGATTTTATTGAAATATGGCTACTTTTATTTGTAACATATCTATGTTTATAATTAAAGATAAAAAAATGACATTTGTGACTTTTTTGATTTTATATGCATTTAACAAATAGAAAAAAGTTTTCAATTTTGCATGAAAAAAAAATTTTTTGAAAAACTTTCTCAATATTTTCGAAACTATTGACTATATCAAAAAACATTGTAGGTGTAACCTGAAGGTAATATAGCTGCGGATTTTTAATTTTTTACTTAACCAAATCGGACAAACTATTCCTTAGTTATGCTAAAATATGTGGTCAAACCTCCTTCATTTTTAAAATAACGGTTTATCTCGAGAACCAGAGTCAATTTAAAAAAAAAGTAGATTATAGCCTTAGATCTTCATCAACATATCCACCAAAATTTCCTTACAAACACCGCACCGCAGAATCACTGTTGCCCTGTGTAATAGATGAACAGAAAGATGAATCAGAAAGTTATTCTAAGCCGATCTGTATAATAAACGATCGATCTATATCGTTTCCTTTTGGGTGTTACAAACAAATGCAAAAAGACATATTACCCCAGTGAATGGTATAATTAAGAATAACGTAAATAAAAAATAAATAAAGAATGCATCCATGTGTCGGAGACCGAAAAATGTAACCGACACATCAGTCGTTTGACAGCTTTGTAAAGATAATTTATAGTTGTGGGCTTCGTGGCGTATGTATGATATTATTTGGAATTAATATTAAGTATACGTAGATGAGACACTTCAAAAATCCCGTCAATTTTAGTGAAGTGATCCTGAATTTCAATTAATATGTAGGTTTAATAAAATACATATATTTTTCATGATTATTTTGTATAACTGTTGCCTAAATTTCAATGCACGGGCGTATGAGGTCTTTGAGATTTTTGACGATTAACGAAGCCATCAAGACGAAATCCAGCTTCATCACTGCAAATGAGTTTCTCTTACTTTATTTGAGTGATTCCAATCAACTAAACAAACGACCATTGAATTATTGAAGCTAAGGTATCAGCGGAAAGCTCTTGACGACTGCATTAAAGCAACATAGTACATTGTCCATGTCCTGGTTGAACCAAGATTTTCAAGGTGTTCAAAATGTCAAAATATCAATTATCTATGAATATCCTATATGATACCATCCACTTTCTATCCCACTACAATCCTAAATGCTGAACAAAATGAATTCGAAGGATTTTTGCATGGGTATAGGTCACATGGACCGATGTAACCCATAGGTGTTGTAACGAACGGTCCCAACGCCTCTCACACCCGCCCCATCCGACCGAGAGGGCCACGTCCCCATAACGTAGGGACAGCGTACACACCATAGTCCGAACCATGGCAGCTAAGCAGTAGAGGGTGGACACCGGCTACAGATCAAATATCAACAGCCGGCATAACAAAAATATTAAATAAAATATTAGTATCACATGCAAATAAAAGTTATTCTTAAAGTTAGTAACTAAATATATTAAAGTAAAGTAAACATGTCACATCAAACTAAACATCCAAGCAGGAGAAAATCCTCGACGTTATTATATCGATTCCTAATCCGAAATCTATGATGTGACACAATGAATTGAAATCAATACACATTCTGAGAATGGGCTCTGCGGAAGCATAATTCGTACGCTGAAAGTCAATATGAATGAATTGACTCAATTGTGTCAATATAGATACCATACTGAGGATCCCACACTACGGAACCATATTCCAGAATAGGTCTGACAAGTGATGTAAATAGCTGCTTCGTTACGTAAGGATCGGAGAACTCCTTAGCCCATCGCTTAATGAAGCCAAGAACACCATATGCTTTGTTAACCATAGTAATAATATGATTGTTGAAATTCAGTTTGGAATCCATTAGAATACCAAGGTCTACAAAAGAATCAACTAACTCTAACCATTCAGTTCCTCTAATATTATATCTGACAAATCTTAGATTCGATCTAAAGAAACGCATGTGTCTGCATTTCCTTAGGTTGAGTTCCATACAATTCATGTCACACCAGCGTCCAAAACTATCTAAGTCATCCTGCAATGGATTCGAAAATTCTGGCCAATTATAAGAAAAAAATATTTTTACATCATCTGCATGGAAGGTCATTTACGAGTAATAAGAAAAGAACCGGCCCTAGATGACTACCCTGAGGAACACCTGATGGAATCAGAATTGGTCTAGAATAAGAACTACCAAATTTGACAATCTGAGAGCGATTTGAAAGATACGAAGATATCCACTTCAAGAAGTTAGAGCTAAAACCTATACGTTCTAATTTATATAACAAAAGTTTGTGATTCACTTTATCAAATGCCTTATTAAAATCTGTATAGATGACATCAGTCTGATTACCCTGAACAAATTCATCAATAACGTGAGAAGTAAACTGAATCAAATTTGTCACAGTAGAAAAGCCCTTACGAAATCCATGTTGATATGGACTCAATATAGAAGAAACTCTATGAGATACAACCTCAGTAATCCATTTTTCAAATAGCTTCGGAATAGCACTAGCTAAGTTGCTATCCCTCTATAGTTTGAAACATCAATTAGACTGCCAGACTTATGGAGGGGATCAATGAATGAACTCCTCCAAGCCAAAGGGAAATATCCAAAACTCAATGAAGTATTAAATAATAATGTTAGCGGAATAGCCAAACCCCTAACACAGAATTTCAAAATTATACTTGGCACCCCATCAGGGCCAACACTATTTGTGAATTTGAGATTATTCAAATTCGACAAAACTAAGGGTAAATCAATAACAGGGATTTCTAATTGACTCATTGCAGAAATATTATAAGAATAGGCGTCACAAAAAATTTTGCGAAACAATCAGCAATCTCCTGATCATCACCAAACTCTAAGCCATCGTTTCAAATTCACAAAGTCATAAAAAGATCTTGGGTTCTTCCTAAAATCATTCCTTAGTTTTTCCAAGTAGATCCTATAACATCTCTGAGACTCAATGCTATATTTCGACCTAGCAACGGAATATTTGACATAATCTGAATTCAAACCGGTCCCCTTAAATTTCTTAAAAAGTCTACTTCTCGAATTCTTCATGCTAGACAGCTCACGTGAAAGCCAAGGTAGTCTTCTAGAGTGCCCAACACGAGTTTTCGGTACTGATAGTGACAAAAAGTCATTCAAAATTTGATAAAATCTATATACGACAATGTCAAGATCAGTATAGTGACGACAGTTACAAGCAGAATTCCAGTCAATATCCTGAATAAGTGAATTAAGCTTTTCGAAATTGGTTCTCTTGAAACAGAAAGAGGTTCGATTATCTTGCGAAGTAGAAACAAAATATCTTAAAATCGGGAAGGACATTTGTATGGTTGTTATTAGGGTTTGCATTTTCCCGTACTTTTTATTTCCCTGGACACGGGAATAATTTTTATTTCCCGAGATCCCGGGACAGTGAGGGAAATCGTCAACATATTGTTTTCTATATAAAACTTTTTTTTCCAAAAAAGAAATAGGAACTTTAATAAAGTCAACTATTATATTTCTGTATTACAAACATTTGGCGTGGAAGAAACTTATAATGCCCTATACCACGAAGTGATATAGGGCATGAAATGTAGACAAATTTGTATACACTCCACGAGAGTCTTTGTGCATTTGTTTGTAACACCCAAAAGGAAGAGAGATAGACCCATTGTTAATTATACCGATCGACTTAAAATCACTTTTAGAATCGATTTAGCAATGTCCGTCCGTCTGTCTGTCTGTCTGTCTGTCAATCTATTCTTGTAATCACGATACATGTAGCAATTGTAGACAGAACCAAATGAAACTTTGCACAACGAAGTTTTTCGGGATAAGAACGAACGCTATTTAATTTGAAGAAAATCGGTTCAGATTTAGATATAGCCCCCATACGAATTTCACTCTCGATTTGGCACTTTTCACTCTGGATACCACATATTACAACAGATTTTCTTCAAAATTGGCAAAACATAGAAACACATGTGGTAAAAAATGGGTCAGATCGGTTCAGATTTATATATAGCTCCCATACAAATTTCGCTCCCGATTTGACGTTTTCCGCTCTAGAAACCACATATTGTATCAGATTGTCTTTAAAATTAGCAAAACATCTTATATTTCAACTAGAAACACCTGTGGTAAAAATGGGGCAGATCGGTTCAGATTTATATATAGCTCCCATACAAATTTCGGTCCCGATTTGACTTTTTCCGCTCTAGAAACCACTTATTGTATCAGATTGTCTTCAGATTTGGCAAAACATCTTATATTTCATCTAGAAACACCTGTGGTAAAAATGGGGCAGATCGGTTCAGATTTATATATAGCTCCCATATAAATTTCGCTCCCGATTTGACTTTTTCGCTTTATAAACCACATATTTTAACAGATCCTCTTCAAATTAGGCGAAATATATTATATTTGTCCTAGAAACACCCATAGTGAAAATGGGTCAGATCGGTTCAGATTTACATATAGCTCCCATGCGAATTTCACTCCCGATTTGACTCTTTTCACTCTATATACCGCATATTACAACAGATTTTCTTCAAAATTGGCAAAACATCTTATATTTCAACTAGAAACACCTGTGGTAAAAATGTGTTAGGTCGGTTCAGATTTATATATAGCTCACATACAAATTTCGCTCCCGATTTAACTTTTTCCGCACCAGAAACCACGAATTTTCACCGAATTTCTTCAAAGTGAGCATAACACCTTATATTTGAACTGGAAGAACTTATTGTGAAAGTTAGTCACATTTTTCCATGTTTGGATATAGCCCCGATACAAATATTCCTATCGATTTTACAAATCGAACCAGGTCGTATTAGCCTATGATTAGGAAACATACAAAAATTCTTCCCGTTTTCACTTTTTTACCGAGTTGAACTGTATTCGGTTGGAAAGTGGAGTGTATCATATAGTCGGCCCCGCCCGACTTTAGCCTTTCCTTACTTGTTTTAAATTAAGAGATACTTTGAAATATAAAAAATTGTAAAGCAGACAACCCATTTAAAGACTCATAAGACAGTCTACTTCTAATTTTATTAGAGAAAGTGAGCGCGATAGAGAACGATATTATATATTTCAAAAACCTACATTTATATTTTGAGGCTGTAATATACCAATTTTTTAATACATAATTGTTACTTTAGATTGTATATATTTTTAATTTATTATATTATTATATATATTTTTTAATTTATTAGTAAAACTGTGTATAACACCTGTACGATTTCTCCACAGATATTAGCATATAAAGACTTTTTCCATAAAGATATCAAAAATTTTGAATTTGAATTCTCTCAAAATATTAATGACGTTATTGTAGCCTTCTATTCAGTTTATATTAATTATATTGAATTACCATATTCAAGTTAGAAGATTTATATCGCCCAACTGACACATATCTAATTAAAAGCGACATTTTTTAAATTATTTTGTACCTTTTACAACTTTTTTGTGAAAAAGTGGCGAAAAATGTGCGAGAAATAGGTAAAATTTGCGCGGGAATCCCGTACAAATTTCCCGTACTAAAATATGCAAATTCCCGAGATTTTCCCCGCCGGAAATCTCGAGATGCAAACCTTAGTTGTTATGCATTAAGGTATAAGGGTAAAGTTTGTCGCCTCTGGAGCGAAAAAAGTCAAATCGGTAAGGACTATTCTGTCAGGGCTACATCAAAACCTGGTTTCAGTAGAGGAAAAACTCAAATCGTGACCGACATTTGCGACTCTGAACCGATCTGACTCACTTTTACTACTTTGTGCCAAATTTGAAGGAAGTCGTTTAAATTATGTGGTCTCTAGAACGCAAAAAGTCAAATGGAGGGAGAAATTTGTACGGGAGCTACATCCAAATCTGAACCGATCTGACCCACTTTCACCACAGATTTTTATATTTCAAATATAAGGCTTTGTGCCAAATTTGAAGAAAATCGGTTAAAATGTGTGGTTTCTATAGGGGAAAAGTCAATTCGGGAACGAAATTTGTATGGGAGCTATATATTAATCTGAACCGATCTAAATTTTACCACAGATATTTCTAGTTAAAATACAAAGTTGAAGAAAATTGGTTGAAATATACGATTTTTGGAGCTTAAAACGTTAAATGTAGAACGAAATTTGTATGGGAGCTATAACTAAATCTGAACCGATGTGGCCCAAATTCACCATAGATGTTTCCAGTTGAATTATAAGATGCTGTGTCAAATTTGAAGATAATTGTTAAAATATGTGATCTCTAGGGCGCAAAAAGTTAAATGGAAAACGAAATTTGTATGGGAGCTATATCTAAATCTGAACCGATCTGACTAAATTTTACCACAGATATTTCTAGTTAAAATACAAAGTTTTGTGACTAATTTGAAGAAATTGGTTGAAGTATGTGATTTTTAGAGCTTAAAACGTTAAATGGAGAACGAAATTTGTATGGGAGCTATATCTAAAAGTGAACCGATCTGGCCCAAATTCAGTTGAAATATAAGATGCTGTGTCAAATTTGATGATAATTGTTTAAAATATGTGATGTCTAGGGCGCAAAACGTTAAATGGAGAACGAAATTTGTATGGGGCTATATCTAAATCTGAACAGATCTTACCCACCATAGATATTGCTAGCTGGATTAAATTATGTTGTGCCAAATTTGAGGAAAATCTGGTAAAATATGTAGTTTCTATATCGGAAAATGTCATATTCCAATTGTCACTTGTACGAGGGCTATGTCAAAATCTGAACCGATCTTACCCACTTTCACCACAGGTGTTTTTAGTTGGATTAAAAGATGTTGTGCCAAATTTAAAGAAAAAAGCGGGTGCAATGTATGTGGTTTCTAGAGCGGAAAAAGCCAAATCGGGAGCGATATTTGTATGGGGGCTATATCTAAATCTGATTTTAACGAACACCTCAACTATTCGTCCTTTCCAAGGACTTTCCCCCTGGCATGTTTTGTAAACGTATCGCTTTTCGGCACACTTTAATACACACTCACACACATACAAACACAAGAAATTCATTACAACACTAAACATTTAGAGAAGCGATAAAATTGCTTTTAATGTGGCATTCCACTTTTGTTGTTAGGGCAGGCAGCAATATTGGTCATCGCACAGGGGTTACGAAGGATGAAAAATGTTATGTTAAAACTGTCCAACAAATTAAGACTTTTTGATTGGAACAGAAAAGCAACCCTATAATAATTCTGAACAGGCATGTTGAGAAGACGATTTTTGCAGAATAAACTTATAGACCAGCTGGTCTGAGTTTCTTATTTACACTGGATTAAAGTTTTAATTTTTTGGTCGAAGGGAGCATTATACTAGGCGAGAAAAGTGTTGCAAGTTAGTGCCTGAGAGAATTATTGTTGTCAGAACTATATTGTGGAACTGTATGAGGATTATTTTTGTGGCAGCTCCTCTCTTTTTCGAGATAGTAAAAAAATCCTTTCAAAAAGGGTATTTAAGGACTAAAATGTACTATGAAAAACCTGCCGAAATCTGGTGGGCGTCAACAAAGACATCAAAGTTGTAAATAGGGATATTCATACTTAAATAGCAAAATTACAAGTCAGCTTCTACAAAAGACTTACTAGGGGTGATTTCATTGGGACGGGAGTGACACGTGTTTTAATAACTCCCATATTCATTGACTGAGTTTTTTTTGCTATATTGCCAATTGAAAACGTCAGGTTAATCGGAATATTATAGCATATATAAATAGGTCTTAGCGTTTTAAATATAGGAAATATACTACAATCTAGAGCGTCACGGCTGTGACGTTAGAATACATATAAAATCTTGAGGTTTTACTTATTTTCTTGAATTCTGTAATAATCTTCCATTACATGACTTTATTAATTTTTTATAATCAAAGTATACATTACCGACATCTCTTTATGAATATAGGAAATATAGGATATTTAAATTGTAACGAGCGTGTCATTTTGACGGAAATCCTGTTACGACACCAGTCTATATCTGGAGAAATTAATGATCAGACCTATTGTTGTCATATTTTTTTTAAATATAATCAAAATCATGATTTATGAGAAGTATAAACATTACGAATGTTTAACGGTGTTTTCTTAAATTATAAATTGATTTTTTTTTTGAATATTGGTCTTTTTCGACAAAAAAATGTGGGTCTTTCGGTAGAGCACGGCAAACAAAAAATTCAAATTGAATATTCTTGCAATTTTTTTCGCGGAAATGCTAAAATGATTTGATTTGATGAGTTATAACCCATTTTCGAATATATTCAGTTCTATGACAGATACAATACTGAAATTTGTGTGAGTGCATCTAGGGCCAATATGCGAAGTTTTGCCAAAAATGTGAAAAGTGGGCGCTGTATCTCCCATACGAAAATAAACCCTGTTATCGAATATAGTCAATTTTACGAAACCTAGAGTGCTGAAATTTTGTGTGAGTAGATGCAGTGAAAATAGTTGTGCAAAGTTGGGCGGAAAGTGGGCGTGATCCTTCAATATTAAATTAAAACCAGTTTTAGAGTATATTCGACACCGAGAGGGGCGGAAAGTGGCCGTGACCCTCCCAATCGTAATTAAAACCTGTTTTAGAGTATATTCGACACCGATATTCTTATATTGTTGTGTGAGTTAATATATTTGTTACCTGCTTTGACAACAGATTTGAAAAAAGGGTAGTTTGATTTGAATTTTGTAAAATTACACATTTTCTTTGGATTTTCTTAGCACGATAGTAAAGAATGGTTACAAAAAATTAAATATTCATTCGTCAAAAGCCGACACAAGTCAAGAAATCGGAAATAATATTAATTTTTTAGTTTTTGTGCTGTTTGATTAGTGAACAATTTGATTGACCTTCTATGTGTTTTGAATGTAGTACATTTGAATTCCAGCTATTCGACTAAGTAAGTTATTCTTTCGTAGGAAGTTTTTATACCCTCCACCTAAGGATGGAGCGTATAAACCACCTTTGTCATTTCGTTACACCTTAAAATATTCATAAAGTCCGTTTGTCGTATGACCGTCTGACTGTTGAAAGCAAGATAGCGGCCGAAGGAAATGAGCTAGGAGGTTAAAATTTTCCCTAACTATGTCTTATGGTTGCAGATCGGTTGGGATTGAAAGTGGGCGCAATCGGCCCAGAGGGAAAAAAAATTTCCCTAACAAGGACTAAAAGTACTCCCTAATATTTAGAATATTTAAGCATTTTATTTTAAATTTCTGCTTTATATGCACTTGAAATTTGTTGCGTGCACTCCCCTTGCAGCGTAAAAGCGCTAACAAGTAAGTATACGTTTTAGAGGGCGAAACGGGACAAAAAGGGATAAAAATGGTACCAATGATAAGACAATAGCTAGAGACATGAAATATAGAATGAACATCCCTATAATAGCGTAGATACGTATAATAGAGAGATTTTTAAAAATTCTGACTTTTGAGGGATGCAACTGGAAAAGAGGGATGAAATTGGTACCTACCAAACCGCTGAAGTTTAAATCATGAAATTCGGTGTGTACATTCATCTGACTGTGAAGATGCGAAATAAAAAGAATTTTTCGGAAATTGGTAGTTTTAGCCGGAAAAAGGGCCGAATGGAGATAAAAATGGTACCAACCAAATGGCTAAAATAATGAAACTCGGTGTGTACACTACTTTGACTGCGGTGACGCGAAAAATAAAAATACTTTCAATATTCGTACCATCAGAATCTAAATGGAATTAAATTTGGCTACAATCAAACGGCTGCAGCTAGAATCATGCTATTTAGTATTAGCACTTGTCTGTCTACGTGGACGCGGAAAATAAGAGGTACGAATTCTTCTAAATTTAGGGTCAAAATGGAGAACGGAGTGAAACGGCTGCAGCTAATTTTTTTTAGGTGTACATTCCTCTCTAATATGTTATTGGATCTTCAATATTACAACATAATCTATCAAAATGGTACAAAGATTAAGGATGTATATGGAATCAAAGATTGCAAATGGGAAAATAGGGCATGAGGGAAATTGTTTGTACCTAATAATATTTAGGGAAAGCTAATGTAGATTTCTGACTAATAATTATATTAATATTTATATATAAAGGGTGATTCTTTAGCTACTATCTTTTTGGCAACACTGGTTTAAACAGCTGACGCCCGTTCCGTGTTTTGTTTCACTGTTAAACATCTTCAGTTTGGTCTATAATTTAACCATGAATCGTCTTACAAACGAACAACGCTGGCAAATTATTGAATTTTATTATCAAACTGCGTGCTCTGTTAAGAAAGTTCATCGAGCGCTTCCATTTTATGGTCAGTTTAATCGACCCACTGAAGCGGCTATTCGGGCTATTGTGACTAAATTTCGCACCAAATTTACATTGTTTGACATTAAACCACCAACACGCTTACGTAGAGTGCGAACTGAAGAAAATATCGTAGCTGTATCGGCCAGAGTTAATGAGGAGCATCAATTATCGACTCGTCGCCGTTCCCAGCAATTGGGCCTCTGTTACTCAAAAACGTGGAAATGCCAAAATTGGACTAAGCGGATGGACCATTTGAGGACCAGTCAAGGTCAACATTTGCGTGAAATAATCTTCAAAAATTAAATTATATGGACCGTACTATCGATTCAAATAAAGATTTCATGCATTTTTTCTGAATTTTATGTGTTTTTTTTTTTAACTTTCCTATAGCTTTTAAAAAATCACCCTTTATTTATATATAGTAGAGGACTATTAATTTTATAATAATGAACTACAAATGTCGACAGCGTCTAATCTACCGATAATACTGTGGAATACACTCCGTGGTGGAGGGTATATAAGATTCGACCCGTTCGAACATAACGCCTTTTTACTTGTTTGTTTTGGTAATGGAAATGAGGAGAATCACACTCAACCTAAAATCAATTTTAGTTTTAACATTTCTTACTTTATTCTGTTCTTCAATATTCTCCATGGAACATATCCATTTCTTTAGTATCTCAGCGAAGTATCGTGATTATAAGTGGGACGTGTATCATCGATTACAAGAAAAAACAATATGAAATCTGATTTTAATTTTACCGTCTGTTTTTTTATAAATATAAAGAAAAGTCAAACAATTCAGAAAAAATGCAAAAAATCGTTCTTTATTTTAGGCGTATTTTCTACATCACGTTATATATCAGTTAAGAACACTTACAGCATTAACAGTTTCTGATTTGTTTAGATAACACTTCAGATTCAACTTATTACAGCCAATCAAATTTGTCATATTCGTTAAATTTGACTGAATAATTTATCACCCCCACAAAAAACACCTGGGTTTAGTAATCTAAACCAGACATATACGCAGGAAGTGGTGTGGGTATCACATAGTCGGCCCCGTCCAACTTTAGCCTTTCTTTACTTGTATATACAAAAGAAACACAAAAAATCATTAGAAATCATATCTAGACCCATACTTCGTCAACAAGTATATCAAATTTTCTGTATTTATCACAGAAAAAAGCGGGAAAGCTTAGTTATACACTCTTAAAGAAAAAAAGCCCTAATAACTAGACAGTGAATGACGACTTCACACAAATGATTCTCATAATTATACCCTACACCACTTCGTGGTCTAGGGTATTATAAGTTAGTTTCGCGCCAAATGTTTGTAACACCAAGAAATAATCGAGCTAGACCCACCTTTAAGTATACCGATCGGCTTATAATCACCAGCTGAGTCGATTTAACGATGTCTGTCTGTCCGTCCGTCCGTCCGTCCGTCCGTCCGTCTGCTGTCCATCTAAGCTTGTTTTCTATTAATATAATATGAATTAAATATCCGTGACCGTATGCTTAAATTAAGTATCTATGATATTCATTCATATTCACAAAAGTTTTAAAATAGTTTTTCAAAAATTCACACGACGCACAGTGGCGCCATTTGAGTTTTTTCGTTGCAAAAATCATATCTTTTGAACCGAATAAGATAATTGAACAGTTTAAACAGCATATGATAGAAAACTGTTCAGCCTATGAAATGAGCGTTTGGAAAGGGTGCTAATGTAGGGGCCTAATTATGGGTTATCAAAGATAAAATTAGTAGAAAAATCAATTTTATGGTAACTTAAAAAAATTATTTTTACATTTTTATATTGTTTTTATTTTTTTCTTTAGGTTTTATGTTTTAAATTTTTTACCCAACAAATTAAAAAAAAATATTTTTTTTTAATTTATTTATTTATTATTATTTATTTTTTTATTTATTTTTTTTTGTTTTATTTTTTTGTCCGGATGATCCATCGCAGCCCCATTTGCTGATCAATGTCAACTTCTCAGGAAGAATTTTCACCTCATTTTCAGGAAGACTCTCCAACAACCATTTTGCTGTATGGCCCATGAGATCCTGCAGATTGGCTTTCGCAGAGACTTCCGTAAACTCCGTATGCAGTGGTCGTGAATTTATTTTGGCTTGCGTAATATGCTTGTATCCGGGTAAAACGTCAGCGCCGTGTCGCGTTAAAGATGTCCGTAGTTTCTCATATTTCTCTTTGGAAAGTTCTAAGTCCATAAACAAGGCCAAGGCTTCTTCGGATCCATACTTTTTATACACTCCACGAGAGTATTATGTCTTTGTGCATTTGTTTGTAACACCCAAAAGGAAACGAGATAGACCCATTGCTAATTATACCGATCGTCTTAGAATCACTTTCTGAGTCGATTTAGCAATGTCCGTCTGTCTGTCTGTCTGTCTGTCTGTCTGTCCCTTCGTCCGTCCATCTATTCTTGTAATCACGATACAGGTCGCAATTGTAGACAGAACCAAATGAAACTTTGCACAACGATGTTTTTCGGGATAAGGACGAACGCTATTTAATTTGAAAAAAATCGGTTCAGATTTAGATATAGCCCCCATACGAATTTCACTTCCGATTTGACTCTTTTCACTCTAGATACCACATATTACAACAGATTTTCTTTAAAATTGGCAAAACATCTTATATTGTAACTAGAAACACCTGTGGTAAAAATGTGTTAGATCGGTTCAGATTTATATATAGCTCCCATACAAATTTCGCTCCCGATTTGACTTTTTCCGCTCTAGAAACCACATAATGTATCAGATTGTCTTCAGATTTGGTAAAACATCTTATATTTCCACTAGAAACACCCATGGTGAATATCGGTCAGATCGGTTCAGATTTATATATAGCTCCCATACAAATTTCGCTCCCGATTTGACTTTTTCCGCTCTAGAAACCACATATTGTATCAGATTGTCTTCACATTTGGCAAAACATCTTATATTTAAACTAAGAACATCTATGGTGAAAATAGGTTAAATCGGTTCAGATTTAGATATAGCCCCCATACAAATGTCGTTCCCGATTTGACATTTTCCTCTGTAGAAACCACATATTGTACTCGATTTTCTTTAAATTTTGCACAACATCTTATAATCTTACTAGAAACACATATGCAGAAATTGGGTAAGATCGGTTCAGATTTAGATATAGCCCCATATAAATGTCGCTCGCGATTTGACTTTTTCCGCTTTAAATGCCACATATTCTAATCGATTTTCTTTAAATTTGGCACAAAATCTTATAATCTAACTAGAAACACCTGTGGGTAAAGCGGGCTAGATCGGTTCAGATTTAGATATAGCCCCCATACAAATGTCGCTCCCGATTTGACTTTTGCCGCTTTAAAAGCTACATATTGTGCTCGATTTTCTTTAAGTTTCACACAACATCTTATAATCTGACTAAACAAAACTATGGTGAAAGTGGGTAAGATCGGTTCAGATTTAAATATAGCCCAAATTCAAATGTTGCTTCCATAAGTTTAACCGATTTTGGCCAAACTATACATTTTATATTTCACCTATTTCGTTCCAGGTTTCAATATATCCTCATACAAATGTCCTTTCCGATATAAAATTTTTTGTCAAACACATACATTTACAGGATACAAAAAACCTTCCCCTTTTCACTTTTTCACCGAATTGAATTGTATTCGGATTGAAAGTGGAGTGTATCATAGAGTCGGCCCCGCCCGACTTTAGCCTTTCCTTACTGGTTAATGTGTGCGTTTGTGGGCGTGGGAATGCTTTCCTTAATCCTTTTCAGTCGCAGTGGGCTTGCATCAGCAACAGATTTGGTTATCTGCGACCTAACTCTTTCACTATCCTTTGTAAATTTAATAGACAGCGCGTCCGATAATTGCTTCGTGGTCAAGTCATTGGTGGCATCGGCAAGTTTCCTCTTCCTTGTGAAAATTGAACACTCCTCAATACTTTTTTTGGCCTTCCTGTTGCTCCTCTGGTTGATGTGGTGGGTTTATCTACTGCCAATATATCCAGGATGGTGTCTTCATTAAGCCAGTCCTCGTATTTGGAGTTGAAGTTCTGAATGGTTCGATTAGATTTCACCCATTTTGCCTTAATATTTGCATATATCAGATAAAATTTATTTTTTATAATTTCGCTTCTCTCAATATTTCCGTATAAGCTATCAAGTTCTTCTAAAGCAGCTTCCGTGCAAAAATTTGGTGTGGTTGACTTTCTAAACAGTTCAAATAATTTAAAATTGTTCAACGCCATGTTTTCAGTACTTAAATTGTTTAATGGTTTCAGTAATTGTTGCGCCAACTTTCAGTCGTAGAGTAATCCAGGCATTATCCTTATTTTGCAATATATAGGCTTATGCTACCATGCCTAAAAATAAAAAATAAAAATAGGGACCATAAGTCAATATTGTTCTTGACCATTTGCAATATATAGGCTTATGCTACCATGCCGAAAAATGTACCTGTTCCCTGCATAAATATTGATTTAGGCTGAATAATGCAATTTTGATATTCTGCACGTGTCCAAATAAGATTTGTGCCTACCTGTAGGGACCATAAGTCAGTATTGTTCTTGACCACAGTTAATTTTTTTATCATTATACATTTAATAAATACATCAATCAATACAAACAAAAAATAAGGCGATTCGTTACCTATTTTTCGTGATATTACACCTGAAATCGCAACAAATTCACTAAAAATTGTGTGTTTTTTGAAAACCGAAAGTCGGTCAACTTTGAACGGCTATATCTTCTAAACTAAAAATGTGATATTATTAAGAGTGGCAGATTTGAAATCGTTGAAAAGTTTCCTATAACATGGGTTTATTCAAAACTTCGTCGGCGCTCATGAAAATTTTGATTTTTGCAACCTCGTTTGCTCTACGGGCGACGATCACAAATGAAATATGGACATTACAATTTCTATCGGGTCAGCTAGTACTATATACAATACTAGCAGTACCCGCTTCTTCTCACGCGAAAAAGCCATGTATTTGTTATTACTTTTAGGATAGTATTTATTTGATTTTCTTTTCTAAAATAGTAAATTGGAAACATATCACTTATATACAGTCAAAGGAATGTGCTTGTCGATGTGCACTGTTTTAGCTGAACTCCCTTAGCATATATATTTTTATCTTTTTCTATCCAGTTTTTAACAAAAAATTAAAACCGCAGAGCCTTTTATTCGAAAAAAAATCCAATTTTACGGCTCTTCTACATAGGCTGAAGAACTTACACATCAAATTTCAAGATTCTAGCTGCAATACTTTAGTTGGTACCATTTTTATCCCTTTTTGTCCCGCTCGCCTCTTATAAGTAAAAATTTCGAAAGATCCAATTTTACTGCGCTTCTACATGGTCAGAAGAACTTACATATCAAATTTCAAGATTCTAGCTGCAATACTTTAGTTGGTACCATTCTTATCCCGTTTTGTCCCGATCACTTCTTATAATTTCAAATTTCGAAAGATCCAATTTTACTGCGCTTCTACATGGTCAGAAGAACTTACACATCAAATTTCAAGATTCTAGTTGCAATACTTTAGTTGGTACCATTTATATCCCGTTTTGTCCCGCTCACATCTTATAATTTCAAAAGATCCAATTTTACTGCGCTTCTATATGGTCAGAAGAACTTACATATCAAATTTCAAGATTCTAGATGCAATACTTTAGTTGGTACCATTTTGATCCCTTTTTGTCCCACGCAACCCTTAAAAGTACAAAATGCATTTATATTGCGCTTCTATGTGGTGAGAGGAATTAACATACCAACTTCAACGACTATAGCTGCAATACTTTAATTGGTACCATTTTTATCCCTCTTTATCCCGCTCACATCTTGTAATTTAAAATTTCGAAAGATCCAATTCTACTGCGCTTCTACATGGTCAGAAGAACTTACACATCAAATGTCAAGATTCTAGCTGCAATACTTTAGTTGGTACAATTTTGATCCCTTTTTGTCCCTCGCAACAATTAAAAGTACAAATTTTGAAAAATCCAATTTTATCTCGCTTCTACATGGTCAGAGGAATTTACATAATAAATTTCACGATTCTAGCTGTAATACTTTAGTTAGTACCATTTTGATCCCTTTTTGTCCCGCTCACCCATTATAAGTACAAAATTCGAAAAATCAATTTATATTGCAAGTCTCCCTCGCAACAATTAAAAGTACAAATTTTGAAAAATCCAATTTTATCTCGCTTCTACATGGTCAGAGGAATTTACATACCAAATTTCACGATTCTAGCTGTAATACTTTAGTTAGTACCATTTTGATCCCTTTTTGTCCCGCTCACCCATTATAAGTACAAAATTCGAAAAATCAATTTATATTGCAAGTCTTCGTTGTCAGAGAAATGTAAATACCGATTTTCACGATTCTAGCTGCAATTCTTAAATTGGTACCATTTTTATCCCTTTTTGTCTCTTTCCTCCCTTAAAAGTACAAATTTTGAAAAATCCCTGTTTGAAGCTCGTCTACATGGTCATTGCAAGGAACACACTGAATTTCATGTTTCTAGCTACTGCCGTTTAATCAGGTCGAAGGTTCGATGTTTATCCCTTTTTGTCCCATTTTACCCCCTAAAAGTACGAATTTCGTAAAACCCTTTCTTAGTCGACGTCTACGTCATATTTCGGAACTGATAATGATAAGTTAGTCAGTCAGTAACGCAACTCTTTTATATATATAGATGTAACAAAAAATAAAATTTTCATCAAATCATCTTAACCAATTGGCTAAACCCAAACCAAAACTGAATTCTTTACTATATATTTAATATAATAAATATCAATGACAATTTATTAATTTCTACGGCTATAACTCATGGAACTCTGAATAATTTTGTTGAATTGATGCCGTTCCTGTGATGGGTGAATCTAAATTAACAAACAGTTCATATTTGTAACCACTGTTTGTCTTTTCCACGTTCGTTATTGTGTCGCTGCTCTAATACGTTTGTCCTCGGCGTTGCTGTGTGGCGTTGTTGTTGCTATTGTAGTGTATCTGGTACTTTTGGATAAATTGGCGGACGGAATTAAACCACAATGCACGGCAATCGATGTTGCAAAAACCGCAAAATAATGATTCAACGTAATTTCAAGTTAACATTTATGCCATAAAGGACACTATTACAAATGTGACCCCGCTCCCCCACTCAGGCCCCCTCCACTCCGTTTTGAAATAACCCCCCACCACACCCAGTAAATTCTGCCGAATCGCTTGACAACTAAATATTACTGGGCGGTCTAAGTTTCCCAGTATCGAGTACATTGGCAGTTGTAGGTTGGTGGGTCGTTTGGTTGGTTTCACCCCAAACCTCAAACACACACATAGTGGCATCAACATGAAAAACGTTTCATTGAGTTGGTGTGCAGGCACATGATCCTGTTCATGTGATTGTGTGGCATATTAAAGGATATTTTTTGTAGTTTTTTTTGGTAACTTCGATGATGTTGCGATAGCTGCTGCTGATAGTAGAAGAACACACACACCAAACCGGTCACAGGACCAACAAAATGATGGTCCTTATGCCCACCATTAATATGAGTTGTTTGGTGGCGGCAGGAGGCTGGACTGTGTGCGGCGATGATTGTTTGAGTGGGCGAACGACTGGCACGACGATAATGTAGATTGTATTCGGGCACGTCATGCTGTGGTTATTACGCTCATTAGTCTGGTAATATGCTACGAAAAAATTATTTATTCAATTAAAAGTGAAAGGATACATTTTCGTATGAATTGATTTAATTAATGCTTGATATTCAAACAAAATTAAATGTGTATTGTGTTATGCATGTGTGCGTGGAACATACCAGTGATGGCCAGATAAATTTAATCGCAGCCAAGGAAACTTGTAAGGTATGACACTGAAATTTAAACGAAGAGATGGGATGGAGGTCCGCTATAAAGCAGGACTGTTTAGACAAACCACAATCAGAACTGGCATTTTTTTTTTTAAATCAAGTTTTTTAGTTTAGTACATTTATATCGTAAATCAGATTATTCAGCAATAATCAATTGTTTTCAACATGGGCATTTCCACAGAAAGGTCTAGCAAGACCAAAAAATTAAAGGTTTTTGTTTTATCAAATGTTAATAGGAAAAAATTCAAATTTTGCTTTAATAAAAGTTCTTAAATGGAGACATTATGCTTCGACTTTTGCAGTCTAAAATATTTTAGGGAGTACAGAGAGTCAAAAAATAAATGATTCGGAAATATACGACTGCAAATTACTGTAACTTCTTGTTTTGCATTACCGCATATCGCGTCTGGGCATCCACCAATGGCCCAGACGCGACATTTGCACGCCTTAAACTACTCCAAAAACAAGAAAGAAATTGAAAAAGTCCATCAACCTTTTTGGTGTTCTAAAGCGCTTAAAGAGTACTACATTTTAAAAATATATCGTCAGGATTTAGTACAAATTGGTACAAAATTATAAACAATTTTACACGGAAACGAACGCGACAAAAAACAGAAGTACTTTTGAAGGTCTTACACAAATATACAAAGTTCAGCGATTTTTTGAGAACTTTGTTCTTCCTTATATACATGTAAATGAAGGAGTATATATTTTGTTCGTAGATTTATGAAATATTAGAATTATCTCTTAAATTTTTTTAATTAGGTACAGCAGAAATATGGACGCGACAAAACTGTCGGTACAGGTCGCAAATGTAGTTATTTTTAATTTGAAGAAACCGGTTCAGATATTGATATAGCCCCCATACGAATTACACTCTACATTACCACATATTTCAACAGATTTTCTTCAAAATTGACAAAACATCTTACAGTTCAACTTGAAACACCTGTGGTAAAAATGTGTTAGATCGCTTCAGATTTATATATAGCTCCCATGCAAATTTCGTCCCCAATTTGACCCTTTTCACTCTAGACACCACATATTTCAACAAATTTTCTTCAAAATTGGCAAAACATCTTACAGTTCAATTAGAAACACCTGTGGTACAAATGTGTTAGAAACTAGAAACACCTGTGGTAAAAATCGGTCGGATCGGTTCAGATTTACATATAGCTCTCATACAAATTTCGTTCCCCCAGAAACCGCGTATTTTCAGAGAATTGGTTAAAATTGAGCATAACACGTTATACTTCAACTGGAAGAACTTATTGTGATAGTTAGTCACTTCATTCCATGTTTGGATATAGCCCCGATACAAATATTATTCTCGATTTGACAAATTGGACAAGGTCATATTAGCCTGAGATTAGGAAACATACAAAGATTTTTTCCTTTTTCACTTTTTTACCGAATTGAAATGTATTCCGATAGAAAGTGGAGTGTATCATATAGTCGGCCCCCGCCCGACTTTAGCCTTTCCTTACTTGTTTTTCTTCTAACCAAATATCTCTAAAACTATTTGAGAGAGTAGGTACGATTTTTTGTAGGTATTTACATTTATGTAGGTACAATCATGTACATAATGTTTTATATTTAATATTATCACAGAACGCTTTTTATTAGGACCACTAATTAACTACGAAATCAGCAAAACTAAGAGCTTAAAATGGCAGCGTTCGTCCAATATTTCACAATTAACTCTTTATGAATGGAAGAAAGGTATTCGACCTTAGACTATTTTCCTATGCGGATTTCGATTCGGCGTCCCTCATAAGAATTTATGTGAGCGAATTCCGCCAGCTTACTTGTTGACTCTGACAACAAGTTCAACAGTGGTATTGAGCCTGCACAATATCCTAGTCCAAGAATTGATTACAGACCCAAATAAAACAAGTAAGGAAGTCCGACTGTATGAAACCCTACACCTAGTCACCCTGTGGTATAGGGTATAAAAAGGTCGTTACATTTGAAAAGGGTGATATACACTACAGTTATAAGAGGAGAATATACTACAAATTTCACACTTCTATCCGTATTTGTAAGAAAATTTAAACACAAATAAATCTAAATCGATCTGACCCATTTTTAGCATAGGTTTTCTAGTTAAAATATAAGACCCACTTTCGCCATAGATGTTTGTATTTGAAATATTAGCTGATGTGCCGAATTAGAAGAAAATCAGTTCAAATATGCTACTTCTAGAGGGGAAATAATCAATTTGGTGGCGAAATTTGTATTGGAACTATATATATACATATCTGAACCGATCTGGCCCATTTTCACCAGAGCTGTTTCCCGTTGAAATATAAGTTGGTTTGCCAAATTTGAAGAAAATCTGTTAAAATATATGGTTTCTAGAGCCGAAAGTGTCAAATCGAAGGAGACATTTGTATGTATAAGTCTAAACTGATCTGGCCTTTTTCTACCAAAGCTGTTTGCAGTTAAAATATATTGCATTTTGCCAATTTGGAAGAAAATATGTGGTTTCTAGAGCGGAAAGAGTAAAATCGGGAGCAAAATTTATACAAATTAAATTCCATGAACTTCGTTGTGCGAATTTTCGTTTAGTTCCAAAAACAATTGCGACTTTGTACTTTGATTACCAGAATAGATGGGACAGACAGACGGACATTGCTAAGTCGACTCAAAAAGAGATTAAAACTCGATCGGCATAATAAACAACCCTTTCTCCTTTCGTTTTGAGTGTTATAAAAAATGCACTATGTCATTATACCATGTGGTGTAAATCAAGTAAAAGTTGGGCCGGTCCGAATCTTATTTACCCTCCACCACGGAGTGCATTCAACAGTATTACCGACAGATTAGAAGATGTCGAAATGCGGAACCATATTAAGAAAATTGTGATATTTTGTGTGCACATTACCTACAAGGTACTGTAACCTTTCGAAATTATATTAACTTTACCTAAATGTCTGTTTAGAACAGGTGTGAACACCGTAAAATAATTATCTTTCTTAAATAGGAAATCATTGTGAAAAACATCTATAATTTCTGGACCAATAACCCTATTCTGCGGTTATGATATCTTGTAGAGAATAAAATTTAAAAGTTAAAATATTTAAAAATAAAAAAATAAATCATAAGTTTCACTAAATATCAAGGATTATGCGTATTTTTTACACTTTGAAACACAAGGCCCTTTCTCTTATATTCGCAAAGATCATTAACCTCATATTACTTCCAAGGACGAGTCTAATATATGCATAAATTTGGATTGCGAAAAAAATTGCTACGGACATCCCAGAAATAAACACTGGATCATTTAATGATGATCTGCAAAATATTTCGTCCTTGTGTATGGCTATACAAAGTAGGGTATACAAAGTTTGATATTATAAATAAATTGAACCGAAAAAGAGACTTTTTTGTACTATGAACAACCGGTTGAGAGCGACATAAAAAACCAGGTTTTCCCAAAAAAAACGCGATTTTAAAAAATCGACGGTAGGACTCTGATGAAAAACCCGGTTGACCCAGTTTTTGGTCTTGTGTTTGATCACTCTACTAGGTAGAAATATTTTTCCTCAGGGCCGAATTTCCTCATTTGTAATTTCTTGATTCCAGCCACAGTCCAAATTTCTGTATCATTTTGATAGGAAAACTACTATTATTGAAGATCCAACATGTTTTGCGTCCGTGCCCTAATTTCATGGTTTAGCTTCCGACGTTTGCTTAGTACCAGTTTTATTTCTCCTTTAATGTTTACCCTAAAAGTACGAATTTGGGAAAAATTATTGTATTTTCCGCGTCTACGCAGTCAGACGAGTGCAGAAACTACATCATGATTCTAGCTACACCTGCTTGGCTGTTGCCAAATTTAATCCCATTTAGATCCTGAAGGTACAAATATCGAAATATCTCTCAGTCAGAGCGATGTATACAACAAATTTCAACATTATTTTGGGTGAGCCGTTTGGTTGGTAAGAGCACAAGTTTCGAAAAATCCTCTTATGTTTCGTGCCTACACAGTCAGATGAATGTATTCATCACTTAAAAGTAAGAATTTCGAAAAAATCTCTCTATTTTACGAGACTACGCAATTAGATGGATATACTCACCGATTTCATGATTCCAGCTGTTGTCGTATCATTGGTAAAACTTTTATTTACTTTTTGCTGTACACAACAAATTTCAAGTGCTTATAAAACAGAAACTTAAAACCAATGTTTAAATAAATAAAACAAATGCAATTAGCGCTTTTAGTCGGCAGCCTGAAGGTAAGGACAATAACGGATTTCACAAATGGGCTTTCACTTCAAAAATGCAAATGTTAATAATATCACAAACAAACCAGAAAGTGTAAGAGGTAGCTTCTGTCAAAAATCGATTATCGTTTCCAAACGGCTAACCGTTTCTTTCCGTCTGTCTCTTAATACTTCCCACATATTCATAAAAATATGCAAATTTACCACAAAAAATACGCATGGACTTAATTGACAGGATCCTATATACATACATATACGGAGTTCTACAAACGTAGTTTAACCGCAAATATTTATTACAGACTATGTTCTACATAATTTGATGTTTTCACTTAATTTAATCTAACCGCTTCGTACTCCCGGAGGACAACTTTCACTGAAGTCGAGTAGAATATTCAGCAAGTTTAGCCTTAAAACCGCAATGTTCTAACCGCAAATTCAATTCATTTTCCACTTTGAAAATACACTACATACACATGCACACACGCACACATACGTACACACAAACTCAAGGACAAACGAACACGCTCAGACACACCCAAATAAATACAAAAACTCGTGCAGAAGTTATTTTTCGAACGAAGAAATCAATGTATACCGATTTGGCCGAACAAACCGCGATA